>JAVJAQ010003734.1:0-297643 GCA_032362365.1 Zygogramma bicolorata
TTCCCTGAAGATGGTAATAAACATTATCGAAATATTGGAAAAACTGGTGTTATAAGAGTACACTTCCGTTCTGCTGTTCACCCAAAAAAACTACAGTTTTGTATATATATGTATATATATATATATATATATATATATATATATATATATATATATATATATATATATATATATATATATATATATATATATATATATATATATATATATATGTTAGCATGAAGATTCTCACGGACGAAGTATGATGAGTTGTTTTTTCGGGTTTCATTCCGTGTTCTGTGGTTTCGATCCTCTGAAGGATAATTCTCACAACGTTTCGGCAAAGTCTCATTCGCCTCAGTCGAGTTCGGAGATCGAAACTCAAGACATCACCTAGAAGATGGCAAATGAGACTTTGCCGAAACGTTGTGAGAATTATCCTTCAGAGGATCAAAACCACAGAACACGGAATGAAACCCGAAAAAACAACGCATCATATATATATATATATATATATACAATTGTTTTTAATATTTTTTTACGGGCAAAATTTGAGATATATGAGAAGTTGCTGACTAATTGGACTTGTTCTCTCCAGAAAGAAATGTTTTTCAATAGACACAGCAACTTTTCGGGGTAGATTAAAAATCTGCCCTTCTACACTTGTGTAGATTCCAATATTAATTCTCATTTTTTCAGATTGTGGTAGGTTACAAACCCAGAAAAATTACAGAACAGACCAGAATGTTGTACTATAACGCGCCTGAAGATGCTATTATTGTATAGTGAAATACGTGTAATTTTTTCGTGAATTCATAAGTGAAAGTTATACAATAAACTGTTTGTTAATTAGGTTTTCATGGATTTTCATCGTCTCGTACTTATATTTTATCAATTAATCAATCAACATCTTTTTACTCCCAAGAAAATACAGTCTATAATAAGTTTTTCATTCTCTTTGAATTACTTCATGAGTTTCTGAAAAATGAACAACTGGAGTATCATCAGTATCAATAGTGTTTTTTTTCGGATTCCCAATTTTCGAGAACACCCACTAGACTATCTCCCGGATCTCTATTGCAAACAATTCGTCAATAATATTCTCTCATGACTAACAATAGGAAGCGATGATCACGAACAACAACGGCAATATCACATCACAGCCGTTTTAATTATTGTAATTTACAGGTACTGGGATGATTGCGTCAGTTCTGAGATCACTCGTAAGAGGTTTCAACGTCAAAAAACGAATAAGAATCGAAAGAAGCAACGCTATATGCCTGCCGAGACCAAGATTGCTCTTGAAATATTATTTGCTGAAGATCTATGGCACGTATTTTGCTATCGTAGTTTTGCTGTTCGTCCAAGCGTACTCTCTGAGACTGAGGAGGGTCATTTGCGGGTACTTTTATAGGAAACGGGAGAAGAAGCGAGTGCTTTATCTGTACAATGAAACCTTGAAGCGGAGAAAAGGATTCTTCAGGTATAAAAGATTCGGATGTCGGTATTTCTGACACTCTATCTCTAATGCTGTGGTGTTCCGCGGGGATACATTCTCACTTCTAATCCATATGAACGACTTGCTAGAAGTGGCGTTCTGGAGAGTGCATAGTTTTGACGATGCCATAAATAATATATAAATAAATTCAGAGAGAAACTCATTAATGTCTGGTTTATAGATCAAACTTTTATGTTAACACCACCTTTTACTTTTACTCTCAGTTGTTACAATGCTAATCAATGAAGGCGTCTACACACAAAACGTTGAAGTACCTATAATATTGTTTACCTACCAGGCCTGC
Organism: Zygogramma bicolorata; assembly: GCA_032362365.1. NCBI lineage: Eukaryota > Metazoa > Arthropoda > Insecta > Coleoptera > Chrysomelidae > Zygogramma > Zygogramma bicolorata. Next base: position 1,782 of record JAVJAQ010003734.1, read on the forward strand.
GCCTCGACTAAGCAATCTGCGCGGTCCTCCAGGAATGTTAGGTTTTAATACCACCTGGTGAACAATATACTTTCTTTTTTTTCTAGTTTCTATTATTTATTCACTTATTGTTATTGTATTGTTTTTATCTCAGTTAGCTTATGAATCGTGTATACTACAACTTTTTTAATACTACATTTATATAATTAAACATTATAAATGATATTTTATGCCAGGCAGTAATAACAGAGCGTTCACAGTTGGCTTTTGAAAGAGGAAATGCCTGAAGCTGAAACGGATCGTAATCTGCAAAAGAATACGCACTTTATGTCAAACACAGATTTCGCATTAGTTAAATTCGAGGATGATTTCGATAGTTGACTTTTTATAGGCTGTATTGAATCTGTTGCACATTACAATATTGCCGAATTCACGAAAATTGTGACCTGTTTCAAATGGAACGGGGGAATTACAACTTGCACGAATATGTTGGGAAGAACAATAAGAACGATATTTTTAGGTCCCAGTGGATACAGTTTCATCGTGAGATTAATGTGAGTTTATGTAGCTTACTGTTTTAGAAATTGAGTATTTCAATTTCTTTTTCAAGGGCAGATAGTAGGAAATTGGTAAAAAAGTCCGTCACTGTCACTCGATTTATTACTCACCATAGTGTGCAAGTAATATCAGTTTTGTGTTAGGGTAATTGATCTATCTCTATAAAAAGTCTCAACAAAGAAAAATGTATGAAAGGTTTTCAATATTTCCACTTATGTGAGCCGGTAGTCACCGATGTGAGATATATTATTATACTTTCATGATCACAACTCCTGGAAGGAGCAGAAATTCAGTTTAGGTTATGGTGTTACTGCTGCTGTCAAAATTCTAATGTCGACAACCTACCTCTATCCAAAGTATATATTTTCCTGGCCTCATTGGAGGGAGTGAAGTCGTACTTTTCTTCCCTGGATAGGAGAAGTACTTATCCTCCCTATGGTATGTCATCAATGAAATAACTTATACGGCATGGACGACCTGAACTATATTCTATCATATAAGTATGAATTTGACCGTTCATCTATAGAACTCCTTTCATTTTGCAAAATAGTGGATATTTTCAAATAGTAAATATATTGAGAACATTAAAGTCGAACGGCAAATATTATAATAGAGCTACAGCAATACGCTATGTTCATGATTCTGCAGATATTGCCTGTGAGTCCCGATAGTGTAACGAAATGGTGCACCGCTCACTGTTCATGATAGGTTCTTAGGGATTGCAGGAGTTGGTTCGATTTCCGGCCTCGACAGCTTTTTTTTAATTCTTTTTTCTTTGTTTTGTAGGTTCTCCTCATTTTCGGAGTTTCAGGAGTATGCTTTACTGTACCTACCAGTTTCATTTTTCAATGAATTTTTTTGTTAGTTTCATAAATAATTTTTTTGAAAATAACTCGTTATTTGAAGAAGGTGAAAAAATTATGTGTATAACATGAATAATATTATTACTGCCCTCTGCTATGCGTCGGTAAGTAAACTCCATCCTCACGAGGAAGAATATCACTTTCCTCTCTTGTTATACAAATAGCTATTTCGTGATATAGTCATGTTTCTCAGGGATTTCTTCATCTGGGTGGATTAATAATAGTTCAACCACTACGCTCATTGGTTGAAGAGGCTCGAATTATTCTGGAGGCTGTTTGCATTTTGCCAGACACAGTTATAATAATAATTAAGCTTATTGCTCCCAAGAAATAACAAATATTTATTGGGTCGAATATAATAGGGCTATTCCAATTCTGTCATAAAAGGTTATTTTAACTGCTAGTGCTATGGTGTGAGACTTTCATGGTTGACAGTGGAGCTATCTGAGATCATGGTTCCTATAAATCGCATTTCCACGAAAAATCAACCATTACTGAACTTTTCAATATTATCAATCAATTTTCCAGATTGGTACGGGGCATGACGAACTTCGTCATTGTATAATTACCACTAAAAATCGTAAGATCCGACGATCTTCAAATCGAAATCCAGATAATTTGGCTCACCACAAACATTTTTGGATACATGTTTTTCAGATTCATGAGGAAAAAAATCAAGTCCTTGGTGCGAGAACATAGACTGAAGGAAGACTTCAACGCCTTTGCGATACTGAGGATGAACTACCCGAAGGTATGCAATTGGCTGAGATTCTTTGCATGTGCCAGGAGAGAGTGTCTCATATGCAAGGATCCTGAGCCTAGAAAAAACAGTGATTTCGTCGAGTGTCCGAATGAATTTTGTCACTTCTTGTATTGCAAGGAATGCTGGAAGGACATGGGAAGCGTTTGCCTTGCATGCCAAACTGAAACAGAGGAAACTACCAGTGGGTTTGAGGACGATGAGACTGAGTACACTGATTGATATCGAATGTACGTACATATTGAGTTATTTGATTTTGTTAATTCGTTCAAAGATTGTTACTTGTTATATTGTTAATTTTGTATAAAATAAATTTATAGACATATTGGTCAAGTTGATTTCAGTGTAGCTAGACTCCAACCGAATATCACGTCTGTCGACAGTCATATGCCTCTGAGATATTTTTTCACCCAATATAAGAAATATTTCAATGGATCTGAAAACGAATAAGGCTTGCGGATCTGATGGATTTCCAGCAATTGTTCTGAAAGTATGTGCTCTCGAATTGACACCAGTACTTAGCGAATTATTCAACGTTTCATATAATTCAGGAGTTCTTCCCAAATCCTGGAGGACAGCAAGAGTTCAGCCAGTTCCTAAAGAAGGAAAGAAAATTTTACCCTGTAAACATTACCTAGTAATTACAAACGAATTGCATTGCTTTCTATCATTTCCAAAGTCATGGAAAAAGCAATCAATATGAAACTTATCAAATATCAAAAGAAATCAGGAATAATTAATGATCGACAATACGGATTTCGCCATCAAAGATCAACCAGTGACTTATTGGCTATGTTTCTCATACTTTGCAGCATTCAATCGAAATATTAGCTGTTGCACTCGATATTTCAAAACCGTTTGATCGAGTTTGACATCGGGGTCTCCTTTTTAAACTGTTGTCTTATGGTTTGCCTCCTCAGTTGTGTGTTTGGTTGAAAAGTTTCTTGTCTGATAGGTCTCTGTATGTGGTTGTTGATGGAGTATCATCTGATATTCTCCCAATAAATGCAGGTGTTCCACAGGGTTCAGTTCTGGCGCCCACTTTTTTTCTGCTTCATATCAAAGATTTGAAATCATCTTGTTCAGTACATAGTTTTGCGGACGGCAGTACTCTTCATATTAGTTTCTCTTCCAAAGTCCCCATACCAGCTCGAGAAACAAAAATTCAAAGAAACATCCACGTCAATTAACGATAAAAGTGGTGAAAATAATAGAATAGGGTAACATGTTCCAACTTTGGCAATATCTACACGGACGACTCGACAGGTACAGAATTCCCACCCCTTTGTTGTGTATTTGGAAACCTGTCGAACCTCTTTCGCTTAGGGATCTTTTTTCAATAGAACAGCTGAGCTTTCGAACTCCTTGTCGAAAGAGGTTTATTCTGAGGCTTACAAACTTCAAAAATTCTTAATGAATGTTAATTAGTATCTCCTGTCCCTTGATTCACGCGGTGTTCTTTGAACATTAAAGGGCTTCCCTTTCGTGTGAATCTGCATATAAAAAAAACAGATCCTTGCTTCAAACAATTGCTCAAAATTCGTTATCCCCATTTCTTTCATAAAATTAATGTCTAGTTCGACGATGTTCATTTAATAACCAGCTGAACATTCTCTCTGCCAACGTTATCAGATCGGCATATCATTATCATGGTTTTGTAATTTGATTCCGTATGTTCTACTAGTGCCGAATATTGTGAATAAAAATGCCATCCTTAATAAATAATATTTATTAGTAATGCAACATAAAATTATAAACACCATAGGTATATCACTTTTCACATACTGATAGAGATTGGAAGTAGGTCTATATATTTCATATAAATTACAATAAATATGTGTTTGGTTTATTAGATAGAATGATATATGACTAGATATCTTCACTAATTTTTTCTACAAGAATCAACAACAAAACTCAAGATATAAAAAATCAACAATCGTAGCTCCAGTCGCGAACCAGATCGTCCTTTTGCTTAAAAAAATAATCGATTAAGCAGAGTCTCACATTTATGCTATAGGGTTCAAGAACTTGATTGGTTCGAGCTGTATCTACCGGGGAAAATGTCGACATAACCTATCTGAACATAAAACTTTGGAAATTATATTTACAGTACAAGAAACACAAGTTGCGAATCCTTATGATACTAACGATATAAAAGTATTCGACAATTTTCAAAATTGTGCTTGTATAAGGCTTTCAATCGAGGGTCTTGAAATTATTGTCAGTTTCATTTTGTTCTGAGTTTCATGGCACGTGCATCTTCAGATCACTTCGTTCTTAATAATAATTTTGACAGATATTGATTTGATATTGCTGAAATATCGATATGTTGTGGAAAAATTGATTATGATATTTAGTGATGTGGTCGATAATACAGTATTCTGTACAGCAACGGATATTCAGTCACACTAAAAAGTTTCCTTATCAATTTTTGATAAGAATAAGAGTCTGTCCAAGCTCTGTCGCCCATCAGTTGCTAGACCTCTGAGATATCTTCTGAAATGTTGGTTGTTGAGATATTCCTCTAGGAAAATGCTTGTTAAAAAAAGGACGAGGATATTGAGTCAAAACCTATCTCACAAAGTACAGTTATTTATTCTGGATAGTTTGATTTTTCAGTTAGGATGAAGACCAATTTGTCGACATTTCAACTTTCTGTATTAGTTATTTCAGTCAATCCTAATCTAATCGCCCCAGTTTGCTCTGTTCTGGTTCAGTTTAATCATAGGAAGGTTCCTGCTATGTCACCGAAGATATTTTTCCATTTTGTAGGGAGATAAATGGACATCCTTGCAACAGAATTTATCAATATGGTTTCAATGAATATCACTGTCCACCAGAATTTTTCTTTCTATTGGTATAAAATTGCTAATTATAAGTGGTTAAATGTCGTACGATTTTACCAAATCTGATTCAAATCATATTTCCCAAGGAGGAAATACCTCCTTGAAAAATATTAATAGTTTCCACTTGTGTATCTGAAATCATCTATTCTGCTATTTCTCTAGGTTCTTCAGTCATTTAATTGTCGCAACATGTGTTTCGAGTATAAAATGTACACTTATAAAAACTAAACTAACTTACATTTATCACTAACCTATTCTTTGATCATTGGTTGAGTTTCAGCCAATAGAGTATTAGAGACAAGAGTGAGCATCACATTGATTCATTAATTATACAGTACAAATAATAATTTCATATAAAAGCTATTACATTATGTCTAAGGTTTATTGTTTAGTTTGTTTTCGACATATGTGAGTATGAGAGATGATTATCTAAGACTATCGTGTATTGCAAAAATTTTGATATGGTAAAGGATATTTTTGTTTTGAGTGGTCAAGAGGAGTGACACATCGAATCGATTGTTTTATTCACAGAAGTTTGTGGAAATTTTCAGGAACGGTTTCAACATCAACTCAGTTGTGATAAATTTCCATGAATACGATTTTTCAATAATTTCCAACTATTTTGTATTTTTTGACCTATACTTGATTCCTCAACTGTTTCGAAATTAATTATTTCGAAAGATATTTTCATGATTTTCAAAACAGAAAAAGTCGCAATTTATCATGATCCTAGTGGTTGTTAGTCTGTAAGAAAATAGTATATTGTTTACGGGGTACTGAATAGTAACCAGTATGCCATTTTGTACGTTAAAATGAATATTTTGTATACAATACAGTTTGGAATAAGTGTGAAATTTCTCAAGTACCTCTTATAATGCCAAACACAATTATTATTTTTCAAAAAACACAGGATAAAATATTGTTGGGTTATAACATCAATAAACTTCATTTCATTTTGTGTTTGTGAAAAAATAATGTGAATGTTGACATTATTATAGGTACTTAGAGAATTTTACATTTATTTCAAACCTCATTGTATACAAAATATTCATTTTGACATACAAAATGACATACTGACTACTACCCAGTATCCCATGAATTCAAATTTACCGCCAAATCATGACATTATACACCCCGAGCTGACAAATTGACATTAAAATGTATCTACTGTATGGCTATGGTATATTGTGGTATAACTCTATTCACAAATAAATGGTGCTTTGAAATTCGTAATAAAATTACTTGGATGACTATGGAAACTGTTTTCATTAATTTATGTAAAACACTAACAAGGCAATTTTGACTTAGCGATTTGCGAAAAAGTTAATTACTGTGCTGTAAGGAAATACTATAGTTATTTACTTGACTTGATTTCGTTTACTCACCCAGTCACTTCGAATTTATTGACAGCGATGATATATGTGTTGGCAAATAATTTAGCGGATTTTATCAAAAAACTGTAAACGATACCAACTCTGGTATCATATTTGAACGATTGAAAAATACTATGTGTACTCGCACCTCGTAGTAAAAGCCACATTTTACCTATTAGGTGAAAAATATACTATTATCCCGTACTTCTGAAGATATAGATCTCATGGCAGAAACAGATGACTGGCTGAAAATTTCAAATAACCGAAGTTCCCAAATCAAACGCAGATCCCAGTTTTTTCGAAGAGCCTTTAACTATTTCTGACTAGCATTCCTGGAAAATTACATAATCTGAACTAGTTAAAGGATTTATGTTGGCATAGGTAAGTTTTGTTATTACCGAGGTGTAACATAATATATCCAAGAAACCTGAAGACTTCCAGACAAACGCTTCACAATCTATTATGAACTACGACATGGCAGGATTTGACGGATTTCCAACAATCCAATTAGGTCCTGAATTGAACTTGTGTGGTGATTCAATAACCACAAGAAATGTTCACTCTGTTTTCTAGGCTAGAAATAAATCTGATGTGTCACTTTGCTATTTTTGCTGATATTTGCCTAAACTTAAATTACAAAATATATTTATGGATTTATCTAAAAACTTATAAAAAGTAAAATGACTTTTGACTAGTGCGTTACATATGAATTCTTGCCGTATGAAATTGATTATATTGTTGAAGTGTTAACAGGGGCTTGATGAAGGAACGTTGTTCAGTTTCCTGAAAAAAAAATGGTCATATGCTGTGATAAAAAATCATGGAAAGAATTATACTGGCCGATATTTGATGGAGATCCATATTTAGCAAGAATAATACAGTTTTCTGTACGACTTTCACTAACAAGCGGCTTACAAAACCGAGACACGTGTTTCACTATACAATAGCAAAATTAGAAGAACCTGTTGTTAGTGAGAATCGTGTAGAGAACTGTAGTATTTCTTACAAAAATTAATTAAAGGATTATGGTGCTATGAGTATTCTTGAAGAATGATCATGCAATTCCAGCAAAGCATTTTAGACGTGAATTTCTGACGAAGAATTATGCATGGGATTATGCCTAGAATCACGTTCGGTCGATCAGTTCCTACTGTTTATGGTTTGAATTCAAACATTTTTTGAAGCGATAATTTGATCTAGTTGTTTATCTAAATAGTTTTTTCATGCCTGTACCGTAGATTTTTTATTCATTTTGCGTTGTATATCTCAGGACCAATGATAAATATGTGTGCAGACAGAAAATTTATGACCATAGCGAAAAGAATATTATTAGCATTCTTTGGGGACATTGCTGATTGCTGATGCTAGAGAAAACATTATAGAAAATATCCAAGAAAAATATTTGCTAATATGACAATATGAAGAAATGTCTTGTTCGAAAGCACAGGAAATAGTATATTCGTTTCGTGTGAATGATAGAACTGATACAAGTCACTTCTGGAAGTGAGCAGTGAAAAATAGACATCACATATCTCTAGGCAGCTTCAGAGGACGCAAACATACATTTTGAACTAAGCACAGTTCTTGGAAAACGCAGTTATACTATTAAATCTTGTCCCAATGTTCTTCAAGAAGAAATACATTTTTTGGGTTTTCTTTTCTGTGGGAAATGAGAAGAAAAAAGCTTCAAGTCCTTATAATATACATATGTTTCAAGTGGGATTTGGTATATTCGGCCCGATACGTAGTTTCAATATTGAAAAGATGCAACATTCAGTGACTGTTTTGTTAGTCACGTATCCTATTTTTGTGAACTCGGAGATTTTATTAGCAAAATTTATAAAAAAATCGCTTGTCTGCCTCCTTTTTCTAGGCTGTTTTGAGAATGTCCGAATCAGATATTATAAGAACTTAAAGCTTTTTTTTTTCATTTGTTAGGGAGAGAAAACCCAAAAAACTGAATCCAGGAAAGTTATACAGGGTGTCCCTGGACTTTTTCTTTTCCTCTCGGGAATGTTAACTTTTTCTAAAATCCTTCGTCGTTATCAAGTTACGGACCCTCAAAGTTACGAAATGAAAAAAAATTTTTTTGATAACTTTCCAAGTGAATACTCAAAATTTTGGTGATTGACTAACCAAATGAATTGCTTTGATGAGCTTTCATGCAGGAGTCAGTTGTTTTGCTACAAAAGCCAGGAAATATTTTCACACTGGTATTTTAACATAGTTTTTGGTGCTTCTTGGATTGTATAAAAGAATTGAATTGGTAATCAACAAATCGTATCATTCATAAATAAGATATTTCGATGCTCCATTCTGTCCAGATTCGAACAATATGGAGATTGGTTCATTTTAGCGAAACCCATTGACGCCTCCTCAACTGTTACTCATTAATACTCTGATCAATTCTAGTCCTTTGACCTTAATCCATCGAATCACGTCAAACTTCCGTTCCTCGACCCTTTCCATTAAAATCGCTAATACCCAATTTCCTGCATGCCAATTCCTAATTCACTCCTTGCCACCCTCCTCAAACAACATGAACTACTTACGACGTGTAATGATATAAGTCCCCAGATTTCCTGGAGTTTCCGATTTGTTTTTGAAAGTCCCATACTTATCGTTCAATCCTCCCATTGGAAAATTATAAAGAAAAGAACTTTTGCATGGACGAGTGTCTATATTCCCATGAATGATATACACTCACCTATTAACAAAGAAAATTTGTAAAAATTTTTGATTTTCCATCTTTCATATTGAACACGCCACTTTGATCGATATCTGAAATTCCATAATTCTATAACAATCTGGCTACACTGTACTTCAAAATTCAACCACGCCCATGATGAAGAGCAATAGTTTTTAAATTGTATCAACTATAGATTTCCTATTATTCGCAATGTGAATTGGTCGCTACGACCCTCAAGAAGTCGTCTTTTGATTGTAGAAGGCTCTGCTTTCTGGACACACTCTTGAATTTTTTGGTAAGAAATATAAAAAATATGAATTGCTCATTTGAAATTGATCCTAAGAAGTGTGTTCAGCTGTCACTGATCGATACTGTCAAAAATCTTGCCCATTTCCCGATAAATCGTTGAAACCAATCCCAACAAACATAAACTACTTACGACGTGTAATGATATAACTCCCCAGATTTCCTATTAATCGCAGTGTAAATTGGTTCGTATTTTATTGGTTCTCCGGGCTTGGAGTGCAGTCTTTTGATATACGGGTTGTGGTTGTTGGTGATGAGCTTGACGCCGTTATGGTGCGTCGGTATGGTGGTGTGCTGTCGCGGAAACACGTTGCAGCTGTTCCCATTGGTCAGCGTGCTAGATGGCGCTATGGGAGTCGTGTGCTGCGGCAGCGGCATGGTAGAACAGTTCGGGTAGACGTTCTGCAAGGGCTGCGTCGGGTAATGCGGCAACGTCGCAGAACACGACTGCATGTGGCTCAGCTCCGTCTTATCCGTGAAGGAAGTCATGCGCATGTTCGTAGCCCTCCCGTAGGGATCTTCCTCCAGGATAGCTGGGGCTATGACTTCCACCTTGCTCGGTCTGATGGACTTTCTTCTGATGACCACCGTGCTCTCTGCCTGCGGCTCACCCGGAGGATCGTTCAGGTTGATCAGGTTCGGGGAGTTGTCGGTCTGGGAGGATTTCCACTCTGGTTCTTTGGCGAGGTTGCCCTTCGAGCTGGACTGGTGGTGTTCACTGTCGTTAGAGTGGATGCCGCTCGAGGTCTCGCTGTGGTTGCTTCCCGGGCCGTCCGGGGGCGAGTGGGAGCTTTCCGTGCTCACGGAGTCTGATCTGCCGGGTCTTTCCTCGTGCGGGATTATTCCGGAGTCTGTGCGGCGTAAGCAGCGTGGAGCCGCTCCAGTCTGGACCTGGCGATCGAGATACATATATAGTTCAATAATGGTATATTACGGGACTAGCACGAAATGTTATTCATTTCCCACGACTAAGCTGTACGAGAAGGAAATAAGTATTCCAGGCTAGTTGCATACTATACTTTTTCTACAACCATTGATGTACTAGGGTGACGATTGCAATGTTAGAAAATATTAAGAGTTGAGAGATATTTTTATATTCATATGTGACTAAAAAATAGTGACCTTAGCTAAAGAGCTGACAGCTGAGATAACATAAACAAATTATCGTATTAGCATAACTACTTTTCTTCGGGCTTGAAGGCCGAGTCATAGGAAATGAGTAAGCCTCTGAAGAAGCTGGCCACTCGCGCTAGCGAAACGTTAGTAAGAAATTCCAAAGAACGACGGCCTTCAAGCCCGAAGAAAAGTAGTTATGCTAATAACCTCGGCCGCGAAAGCCTAAACCATTTTGTCAAATTATCATATTCATGCTCCTTTGAAGCACCTCATGCCAGCCGTGGGTGATTCATGATAATGTATACATTTCCGAAAGTCGTAGTAAAATAATTATACTGATGATGACTGCAATCATTCCAGGTATGTTTTTGGCACAACTAATATCATGTTAAACAAACATGAACTCAAAATCTCGTTTTCGTAAGCAAATTATTTGACGACAAATAACTTGAATTCAATCGAGCGTCAGGGTTATTATTTTTTTTGTAAGTAATCCCATAATTTTATTTCTATTTAACGGTATTCAGATGACAATGGAAAAGTTGATGTTAATGGCCTCCGTCTGTTGAGATTTTTTTACGGCCGGCGGCCGTGAAGAAAAATTTTCATATTCTTTTTGATATCGCTCTTGAGTTATTTCTGGCAGTAAATCAACACTCGCTGAATATAATTCTCCCGATATTTTCAAAGAAATTTGATTCTGTTCCTCAACTTCTTCAATTTCATCTATGGTCGATGTTGAAGCGAACTCGCGAACACAAAAAAAACTGACGTTGTTTATAATATCGTGGTGATATTGTTAAGCTGTTCCATGATTCATGCCAACACGTTGTGGGGATTTTTCTGTAGAATTACGAGGTTCGTGGTAAGTTCTTTCCTCGGAATCAAAATATTATCAGTTCTGATAAATTCTCAGAACTGTCAAACAAATTTTGCACTCAGCACTAATCATTCATTTTATCAATTCAATGAAATTGTGCAATGAAACAACATTAGGTGACTTCTAGCAGCAATAACGTTTCAAGCATCGTTAACACCATTCAAACTCTATTTCATGTCGTTGAATGGATTCTACTTCACTTCACGAGTCAACTTATTTGACTTCAAACCAGTTGAAATCAAGAAAGTTGAATTCTCATTCTCAAAAGTTGATTGAAACACGAGTCAACTAGAATTATATCGAATACTTTCCCCTTGATTGTATTGCAAAGAGCTAATACCGTTAATATTTTCATTGTTGTAGGTTAGGTATGTGCATTGTTCTTCATTACATCGAAGATAAAAAGTTTGAAATGGCTTGTCCACTCTACCAGAATGACCATGGCAGCTAAAAAGCTTCGAGGAACCATCGAAATTAAAAAAATTGTGAGAAAACATCATGGATCATCAAACTAGACGTGATTTACTCACTTGATTCTCAAAGTTGTGTACTATAACAGAGGGCTCAATTTCAAGCAGCGGACTCCTTTCTTCATAAGCATTTGGTGGTTCAAAATCCTGGTTGGTACTAGCGTAAGTTATGTGTTCATCGTGAACACAAGCCAGAAGCTGAAGCAAGCAGATGTTAGTTCAGATAAAACAACAGATTTAATAAGTTGGTTATATAAGCAACAGTATCTACATGATATTTTATGAGTGCATCAATTATTTTTCATGCATATTTGAACATCCAATAGAACTGAGAACTGGAAGTGAATTCATTTCTAGGGTACACGTTTTTCATTGCAACCTGCAGGTATCGTAGGAGGTGGAGAAGAATGCAAAGGGCATCTGGTGACTAAAATGATTATGTTGCTAGGATTTCCTGAGGGGAAGAACGAATGTGAAATGTGCTCCTTTTTTTCTGAACATCTAACACATATTGATAGAAAAACATTATATTTGAAGAAAAATGCGGTCAATTTGTTTGGGAATTCGATGCAATATCTTGATCTTTGCATCAGCTTTCATGAAAAAAAAATACTCATTCTTGCATAAATGAAAGATCGGATCATAAAACGATATTTTCACGATGAATACTTTGTCTGCTACACGGCGCTGATGGAATAAAGAGTAAAACATGAACCGAAATTATAAAACCAGTTTCCTTGACCATCTAATTAATTCTTCGTAGATAGCAGACATCAAACACCGAGCAAATTAACAGCAAGCCAACACAGTACAACCAACTACCCGACGTGATTGAGCATTCCCAAAGGAAATAGGATATTTACCTTTCCTTCTTCGCTGGCAGTGTCGTCTCCGTTGCTGAGCCTCTGCGTTGCAGAGGGCGGTAGCGGCAGCTCTCTCAAAGTGGCGTAATCACCGTCGTCTTCGTCTAAGCCTGGAATGGTGCTTCTCCTCACGCTGCTCTTCACCCTGGAGTAAAAGAAATAGTTCGTTTTATGTAGTTGTATTTATGAATCGAACGCAATAAGGAGTAATCCCACCTTTTCATCATCAAAAAATGAGCCTGCCTTCCGACCAGTCGACAATAACCGGACAGAAATACTAACCTATATGAAGAAACTAGAATCCGGATTTTCACAAATACAGTTGGGCAGGGTATCAATGCGCGAAAGTCTTCAGTTGGTGTATACTTGATGAATCAAGATATTGATAAATACAACAATATGATAGAATATCGTCATGAGATAGATATGATAGCAGAATATTCATTTTGAAAACACTATTTTGGTAGTATAAATGACTTCAAACCGCTGATACTTCATAATTGATTCACTTTTAACTCCAATAGCTGTCAAGCAATGGTGGAATATCAATGATTCTTCTCCGAATGATATATCTTTTCGATGTACAGCTATCATCCAAATCAGAGCTCTTTCAGCTTGAAAAACATAGACGTTAACTGATTCATTGATCGTTACCAATTGCGGAAAAGAAGATGCTATATTGAAGTATATGCAAGATGCATTATTATATCTGAAAAATCGTAAGTCCAAATTCTCGATATCTCGCATTTTAGATTTTGAACAATTTCAACTCAAGAAATCCCTTCGAGAGATTGCCAATAGAGGCGTACTTTATGATTCTGGTAACGTGAAGTCGTATTTCCGGTACGCCCGACGACAGTTTTGTGGGTTATAGGCATTTGAGAACACTGTCCTGAAAGAACTTTTATTCCATGATTTTAAATTATCGATTTTGGATCTTTTTTTACCAGGCACAGAACAACCATTGTGACTAATGCTGGGAGATTCTGGAAAACAATTACTTAATCAGGAAAATACAAGTACGAGAAAGGTCTCTAGACAAAGTTTGTTTTCTTCATCGTCAGAAAAATCTCGCGTTCTATTGACATCAATTTTGATTCTGTGATTCTCGAAATATATGCTGAAACTGTCCTATATCTTCTAACACTAAGAAATAATTCAACTGCGGTAGCTACTTAATAGGTATATTATGTTGATGGATGTTAGATCCGGCACTATTAACACCACAACCAATGCAAAATGCAAAATTCACTCAACAGTAGCAATAGCATTCAAATTTCGAATACTCCAAATCGAAGTATCAAACTGTCAAACTTGTCTGTAGGGGGGCAGCTTTCTATAAGATGGCTTGTATACCATAATTTCGTGTACTACTTATTTTATTGGCGAACGAAATATCCCGCCAAAGTTTAGCCAATGAGACCGACGGTATCAAAATTATCTCATGAGCTGTCGCATGATTGAAATTGCTTTGGAAAATCACATTTGCATCATCAAGAAATGTAAGCTTTCGTTTTTCGATTTCTCAGATAGAGAGAAATTGACTAAACGAAAGCATATTAGTAAACGCACCAGGGTTTCGTCAACAATTCATGACGCTCACGCAAACATTCCCTAACCTAAATGTACAGATGGTCTTCAATTTGAAAATGAGATATTTAATATAATAATATGAATTCGAATTGCTATCTTGGACCAGTGCAACCCTGTGTCTTTCGATAACGTTCGACGGAGTTTTGAAAACAAAGGTATGTTGAACGAATCGAAAATAGAATAGACGAAAGCAGCCTGAAACTAGAGGATGCAGATTATAGGGGATCGAAGAGTCACATATACCTTACAGTAACAGGGCCTATATGTTTTTCTTCATGTTTTTGATCTATCAGGGGCCCTGAATATTGATACTTCTAAGAAATTTATCAACTTCCTGTGTTTATTAATATCCACTTGAGCCTTTTGCAGAATCGTTTTCTAGAAGTAGATATTCTGCAGATTATGTGGCTCTACTGCAGTAACGCTTAACTCTCACTGTTTGGGAAGATAGTTAGTGGGTTCAGCATCTGAGGTCAAGCAATGGCCATCGTGGCTAAAGGCTGGATGAGAGATCGATTTTACTTGAATATACTTTCATTTCTCATACAAGATAGTGCTAGAAACCATACGTTAAAAATCTCGTTGATCTTTATCTCGCACAAGTCAGTGTATATCATCAATCGAAAAAGGCTGGAGCTAACAACGTCTAAATTAGACCAAGAGTAATATCAGTACGTTTCATTTCTCCCAAAAGGTGAAGTGAAAAACTCCACAAAATAATCGGTGGGCGTACTTGAATGTTGACTATAATCAAATTGCCTTTGAACAATTCGTTCAGACCAGTCTATCTAAACAGTAGGTTGATCCGTTTTATCCGTTCAGACAAACCAGGGACATAAGGTATAATTTTGGATACAGATTGTGTATTTTGTGTAGGCTGTATGTCTTCATTGTGGACTGTATTCGGATTTTCAATTTCTGTAAAAGTTACAATATCCAGAAAACTACGGAACAAATATCGGTCCACCACAAAATGATGACGTTCAAACATTCCTTTTGAATCTTTTCAAATTTTCATATCTTGAGTTTTATTCAAATTTCCGAATCAGAAATGATATAAAATATGGGTAATTTCAACATTGATCATTGCTGTATCTTTTTTGCTTGAAGTCGTATTCAGAAATTTTTTTTCGCAGTGATTATGTATCGAATATGTGCCAAGTTGAATCAGTTGAAGGCCAAGTACGTGCACTGGCGAATTATCGCACTAATCTTATGCAGCAATTATTTGTCTGGTTTGTATTTGTGATAATATCTACATAATTGAGTGGTCTGAATTCTCTTCTTTCGTTTTTTCAATTCAATTTTATTATCCCAAGAAACATTACATGTTTATGAATAGGGACTAAAACACACAAGTACATAGTCAATAAATGAAATTTTCACAAGTATAAAGCAAAAAAAATCCATACCTTTAACGAAATTAAATATTTGTAAGCAGTCAAAATTAAATGACTTTCAAAACTGATGAATACCAATGGAGGTAAAAAAAAACATATAACTGTTGACTACATGCAAAATATATTGTACATTAGCTGATTGAAAATTGTTTGTATTTTTGCTTAAATTTCACTGTTGAGCGAAATGCTTTAATTCTTTCTGGAATCGAGTTATATATTATGATGCCATCATGGTAAATTGACTTTTTTCCGAAATCTGATTGTTTTATTTGTTGCTAGTAATTTTGTTTGTCTTGTGGAGTAATTATGGATATCAGCAATTTGAGTGATAAGAA
The DNA here is from genome assembly GCA_032362365.1 of Zygogramma bicolorata. NCBI lineage: Eukaryota > Metazoa > Arthropoda > Insecta > Coleoptera > Chrysomelidae > Zygogramma > Zygogramma bicolorata. The sequence continues at coordinate 17,813 of JAVJAQ010003734.1, forward strand.
TATATGACTTTTCACTATTATTTTTAATAGAATGGATGAAACAGCTAATTTTGAGTTTATGGAGAGAATCTAAGTCCAATAAATTGTGCGGTTTGTATAAATTTATTGTTGATTCTAGATAAGGTAATTTATAAATACATTTAATTGTTGTTTTGTAAAGTTTTCAAAGGTTTGATAATAGATTTACTTGCTGTCCCCCAAATGGAGATGAGATAATGCAATTGTGAATAGATTAGGCTGAAGTATATATTTTTCAATAATGTGAGAGATATGTAGTTTCTGATTTTGTAAAAAATTCCAATGAGAGGAGATATTTTCATTCTAAATCTTTCCATATGTTTTCGCCATGACAATCTCTCATCGATATATAAACCTAAAAATTTAGTTTCTGTGTATTTTATCAATTTATAATTGAATACTATAAGATCAGTAGGAATGTTGATTGATCGTTTGTAAATATACATATACGAAGATTTATCAAAATTTAGAGTTGATTTATGTTGATGAAGCCAAATGAGAATTTTATCCAGATCACTTTTCATATCATCTTTAATTTTTTCATAACTATCTGAGAAGTATATGAGAGTGGTATCATCAGCAAATAATTTGATCATTCCATTCAATGTTAAATTTGCTAGGGAGTTGATATAGATAAGAAAAAGTATTGGTGGAAGAATGGACCCTTGAGGTACACCACAAGATATATTTTGAAGGGAAGTTTTGTCATTGTCAATTGAATAAATTGTTTTCTTTTGAACAAGTAATTTTCAAACTATTTTAGGAGTTTACCTCTGATTCCAACATTAAATAATTTTTTTTTATCAATATCTTATGGTCAACCGTATCGAAGGCTTCACACAAATCCAAAGACAGGACACAACATTTTCTGTTCTTATCAATTTCTAATTGAATGTTTGAAACAACGTCCATAGCTGCTGACTCTGTGTCCCTAGACCTTCGAAAACCATATTGACTTTTGTATAAAAGAGAATTGTTTTCAAGATAATTCATAAGCCTGATATGTACCAATTTCTCCAAAATTTTTGCAAAAACTGGGAGTACTGAAATTGGACGGTAATTATTTGGATCATTTTTTTGCCACTTTTGAATATAGGGGAAACCTTTGCAATTTTCATTTCATCAGGTATTATACCAGTTTCAAAAGATTTCGATATAATTAGAGTGTTCTGAATGAACACTCGTGTTTAGTTTCGGAATTATTGAAAATGATTTCGAAGTCGACTGAAATTGATTGGAACTATCATTCGATACCTATTGATGTCAATGTTACAATGCAACAGAGTCTGTTGATCAGATTTTTTCATTCAGTAACGTGCCGTTTTTACTAATAAACTTCCCAATTCATCAGATGATGCATTTTAAGTTTGATGATTGAGAAAACATTTTCCTATCAATTCTCTCATATAAACGATAAGATCGCAACCTTTGGTGTGAAAGTTGAAACTTGTAGAGATCAATAAAATTACCCTAACACCAAACTGATATCATTTGCACTCCATGCGCGTTTCGCTTACAATGTTACTACATGTAAAGACTATCAGGGTGAGCTATTTATATACTTCACAGTTTCAGGTAGTGCAGCAAGTACCTGGAAACTTTTCCGGTCCGATAGGGACTTCGCCTGCTACTATTAATTATTATGATTGATTTCTCAACATCAAACTAAAAAGTAGACTGAAAGGAATAAGCCCTTCGTCACCATCTATACTATTTTTTCATCTTGCTATCTATAGACCATCACATGCATCGAGTAGCCTTGTTTCATGCACATGCTCAATCAGTTCCAGATTGGTTTCACCAATTCTGTGCTCATTGACCAGAGCATGTTGGGCGACACTGGATTTTTCTACCCTTCCGTTTCTCATGTCTTTAAAATACTCTCTGAAGCGGGTTTTTATATCTCCTCGGCTCTGGCCAATGTATTTTGTCTTGTAATCTTGACCTTAGTTGTCGCGACTACCTGAAATTGTGAAGTATATAGATAGCTGATAGTGCAAATAGTATCAGTTTGGTGTTAGGGCGATTGATCTCTACACAAAAGTTTCAATATTCTCAGTCTACTCATTGGATCTACGATATTCATTTCGCACGCTCTAACTCATATTGGCGTTCACTGCCCCCTGAAACAACCACGAAAAACTACGATTCCTGCTAGCTGGGATTCCGCTATACGGAGTGCGAGGGGTAATTTCCTGAGAGTGGCATAATCGCCTTCGTCGTCAGTCTTTCGAGGGATGTCGCTCCTTCTCACGCAGCTTTTTGTCTTGGAAACAATAAAGTTAATGCCCGGGGCTGGGTCTCAACGATCTGCGACGTTTAGAGGGGCGACGTTCTCATCTTAGACAAATTGAGAGTGTTTTCGTGGAACACAGATCGAGAAAGTTATTTTGTGTGCTGTTCGATACAGTTTTCATCTGTGCTTTCGATAGATGTGAAGGAAAAAATTACACTTTTCATTTCCTAGTTCACATGTAAGGAATGACTCGCGATTTTAAGTTCTTATTTTGTATTTGAAATTTCATCCACTAAGCGTTGAAAGGCTGCTGTACTATTCAAGAATCCAACAAGAATACGATAAAATCAGAAGCAATTGGTATCAGGCACTGTATACGAGTGAATATCAAGAATACTTCAAGTATCCAACTGGAAAATTTCGCTTCAGAAAAGTTATCTAGTATCGCAAGACATAAACACCACGTTCTGATGTTTTATTTGGATTCCATGTATTGAATAACTTGAATTCACTTTGAATTTTTCGATGAGAGGAACTGTTGAGAGTTCTTCAATTCAGAACCGAGCCAGGGTAACTCAGGTGATTTTATTATCAGCAGTACTGAGAATAGTGACTTTCTCAGTCCATGCAGTGTGAGGATGTTTTCAGATTTGATATTCCGCAGATTTGTTGATTTTGAGAAAGGGGAGTCATCTGTGCATCTTCCTGTTCACTACACAAGCCATTACTTCTTCTCCCTATAACACAAAATATAACATCCCTTACCGAAATACGAGCTGGTTAACTACCATTAGAACAGCAGAAAAAGCAATATTATAAGTTGTACATTAACTAATTAGTTTTTATTCTCTGTCAATCGGCAAGTCGTCGAAGGTCGATGCTTCAGCAGGGAAATCCCTGCATTTTTTCAACGAGGAATAATTTTGAAGTATGACCGATCATAATCAATTATCTATATCCATAGCAGAATTATGAAGAGTGCCCCATTCAGAGGGCTCTTCGTTTTTTATTATAGTAGTAGTAGTATAGTATATATGGAACGGTTGTGGGTTTTGACACTGAATTTCTCGCAGATGATCTTCCCTTGCTTCATTCCTAAAACTAATTTCATTTGAAGAGAGCATCCTTTTCGTTTGAACAGAATTACCACCGCACTGTTGATATTGATATGAAATCGAGTACTTTGTCTTTCACGAAAGATATAAGGTATGAACATCCTTCAAGTTTATCCTTCTCATATCGAACAGAAATTTCTTCTTGGAAGAAGCAAATCATGTGAATATGTATGACCAGGACATTGCGATGGCTATAACATAAGTATATGTACTCATCTTTCTCTGGATTTGAAAGTAATATAGTAATACTTGAATCTCTTAACAAGAATAAAATTATTACTGAATCCACTAGTGGAATGATTCTACTTTTTATGAAATATAGAGATTACATTTTTCTTCAAAATCATATCATTGTTTCAATTCTTCCTCAATGCCAAAAGTCGCAGAAAAACTGTATAAAATTCGCATTGATAAGCCAGTTTATAAGTTTTTCGGTGGAATTCTCAAGATATATTCGTTGCAAGACGACGGTATTTCATTTTACGACAGGAATCACACGATAGAAATAAGATCATAGTACCCATTAGCTCAGTAATCTTTTGGAAGTGCCATCGACTTTCCTTCCACTCCCTTTCCTTCTCACCCAAATATCCCTTGATAAACAGTGATCCATAGTGATTGTAATTGACAGTTTGCCATGGAGAAACAACTGCCAAATTCTCGGAGTGTTATATATTCCGGGAGACTTGTTCGGAGCATCGGAGGTGTTGTGTCTGTCCGGAATAATTTCGGTAACTTATGCATGGCTTGACTGCAGACGCGTTCGTAAATTTTAATGCAAATACCTAGCGAGAGGCGGATGAATGAATACTGACGACAGCAAGGATGAATTAACGTTACAGTCTACACGCTGGGGCGATAATACTTTCCGTCTTGGCAGTTTGAGCAAGATCACTAGTCTATACGTGCGTCAGCTCATTCCTCAACTGCCTACTAAATTCGTAGCGACAAGAGGAAATGGTCTGGAATTGTCGGTGACGAAACTCCCAGGAGCCCAAAATATGGCGAACAATGTCAATGTTTATGAATGTGCCATTCCTCGAGTATACGTGAGATTCCTAAAAGCCTGGTGTTGAAATTGATGCGATATTATTCCGAGTTAAATGGCGACACTTTTCCGTCATTTTCACGTATCGTGGGGTGTTTCTCAAATTTATTCCTGCCTTACGCCAATTGTCAGCCATTCGACTTGCAATGTGCAGAACCTACCGACAATTTGCCTTTCGATTCGTGGTGAAGTTTTGTTGTCATATATCTCAACTTTCGAAAGATATTCTCACAAAAAAATGTGTTCCCATATGTAGAAGTTAAACACGGCGCTGTTGCCTAGTTCAGAAGTTATAGACCTTCAAATTTGGGAAGATGAAGATATGTATATTTCACCTTTTCTTTATCATAAAACCAAAGAGGCAGACAATACTCATCCCTTCCACACATTCTTGGACTTGCTGGGAACTATTCTTTCCACAAATATTCCCATTTGTCATGGAGAGACTCAGTCACAGAAATCGAAGGAAAGTCACATTGCTCGATCGCATAAGAGCCATAAAAAATATATATGTATTCGGAAACTAGAGCATCTTGGCTTCAAAACGATGTGCATGGCAAGTCGATAAAATGGCTAATAATTTTTTAATTCGCGGTTGTTCCGCAGATTCTACATAACTCCGGAATCGCATAAAAATGTGAATAAACGAATGGATCATTTATTAGAACGCGGAAAAAGTACAAAAAAAAATTCAAAGATCATTCAAGACCCCCCCAAGGACCCATTATAAAGAAAAATTCCCGATAAAACACTATTTTTGAAAAAAATTTAAACAAATTAATGAAAGTGTCGAAATGGTGCGGAAAAAAAATCTCACAACTTATTAAATCTTTTTGCCAAAAAAGAAAGAACTTCGAAATACATGGAATGATAGCTACGGGTTTTCTCATTATCTTGAAATTTGAATCATTGAAAAATGTCAGTTTTTGCCTGAGTTATGAAACAATTCGTCCGCCCGCCTCCAAGCGAATGCATAGACAACAGAATTCCTAAGAGACAGCGGCAGCTGAAATGAAGAGAGTTTTGGGTCCCTTTATCTCGAAAACTGTTGAGTTTTCGGAAAAAATGATGGGAGTCATTTCTGTAGATAATGAGACGATCTTTAATTTTTGTATGAAGGAAGATTCTATAATTCGTATATTTACCCAGATATTGGCGGGAAACCCATTTTTCTGGGTTTGGGGGGCCATTTTCGGCCATTTCCATGAACGCAATCGTGTTAAGTTTTGGGTCCTTTGAAAACATCTGTGACTACCTACAAATTGAGCCCCAAGTGAATAACTCATAGACTTATTCACAGGTTCGTCCTTTCATTTACTGGACTAATGGGTTGATATTTCATTTTATTCATGTTTTTATTGAAACCAAATTTTTTATACGGAGTTTCAACAGTTCTTTTAGTGAAAAATGGATCCCGGAATCTTCGCGAATTACCGTACTCGGCTGACGCCTCGTGCTCACAATTTTCACTGATGGGTAATAGAATACTCATCCTACTCCAATATACTATTCCAATGGTGCGTGGTTGATTTTTCATCAAACCCATACATCAAATATCGCATACGTTCGTTGGTACGGACCCCGTTGAATAATAAATGGCCGAAGTTTGAAATATCGGCATCCCCCGGGATGCCGCCATCCTGCTCGATATTTCATTAGATATTCACGGATGCATTTACATTATCGGAGGCGGCATGAGCGATTTCCATTCGCATGTTTCCAACAAAAGACTTGTAAATTGTTTGGTGGCAAACTTTTCTACGAATCACGGATGAAATACGGTTATCAGAAAGTGATTTAGTGATATAAATTTTGCAGTCAGCTCAAGAAATTTACTATCTCCACAACTCAATGTTCATAAAGAGTATAGGAGGAAAGTTACAATCTACTTCACATGAAGCCTTGCGATAATTATACAGTGGTCTATATGAAAATGATTTTTGTGATCTATTTGAAAGAAAGAAAGTAACTATCTCCACAACTCAATGTTTATAAAGAGTATAACAGGAAAGTTACAATCTACTTCACATGAAGCCTTGCGATATGTATACAGTGTTCTATATGAAAATGATTTTTGTGATCTATTTGAAAAAAGGAAATTGAGGAAGGTTGGGACATGATGAAATACGGTTATCAGAAAGCGATTTAGTAAATATTGCAGTCAGCTCAACAAAGTTACTATCTCCACAACTCAATGTTTATGAAGAGTATAACAGGAAAGTTACAATCTACTTCACATGAAGCCTTGCGATATGTATACAGTGTTCTATATGAAAATGATTTTTGTGATCTATTTGAAAAAAGGAAATTGAGGAAGGTTGGGGCATGGTCTATAACCTGAGGTCCAAAAGTCGCATTTCATATATTGTTTATGGTAAGGAACGTGGAAAAAGTGAATGTCGCCCTACAGTTGATTTTCAAAATATTGATAACTTTTCAGTACTTTTCATTTCATTTTTCTTGCATATACTGACATTTGTCATCAGCTGTGATATAATTTTTCTACTCCATAAATACTGTCTGAATATTTTTTAGAGAGGTGGATATATTGTTGAGTTCATTACTAGGAATTCTCTTCCCCGAAAATAATAGAGATTTAAATTCTTGTCATCTGTCGTACCGTATTTTAAAAAATGTAGAAATTGATGGAAAACATGAAAAAAGTCATATGCTTTTCTTCAGTCGACTTTTCGAAAGGTGATCTGCTTTCTTTCTTCAGGTCTGTATGAACTTTCGATAAGATTTTAAATTTGCATTGTTCTCTGTCAATCTCTTTCACTCATGATATGTCAATTACATATCGGAGCGAATATACCAATTTTTCCATAACTTCAGATTTTTTTTACATTCTGAGTACATTGAATACGTCAATCTGTTTGATGGCTTACTCGTAGATCTTCTCGGTAAAACATATTCTACTAGTATGAATTCACTTATATATAAATAAAAAATATAGAAGTGCTTCCCTATTGAATTAAATTTAAATTTCTGACTCCTCCCTATATGGTATAGAGAATGTGGAATATTTATATTGAATTTCAATAAGGACCAATAATAAAAAAGTTTTCTATATGTTGCAAATATTCTGAAGGGTCACTTTGAAATTTTTACAACGCTCAAGTCTTAGATCAAAGCGAAAACATTTTCAATATTTTGAAAAATAAAATTGATTCTCTCCTCGAAAAAAGCTAAGATTTTTAATGTCCCTTGATGAAAAACAAATTGAAATATGCCTCTGCTTTTTAAGTAATAAGTACGCAGCCATTTTCAAGCACAAAACATATTATCGGCAAGCACTGTGAATTACTTGAGAGACTGTTATTTTTCAGATTTGCAGTTCTGAAACATCGAACGAAGTAAGTCGAAACAGTTCAATGTAAAAAGTGAAAAAACCTGTTTATAAAATATGAAATGAAAATCAGTTATTGTTGTTGTATTCTTTTTGTACAGGCAATTTCGACTCATTTCAGAAGTTCTTGATTGAATGTGTATTTTCATCAATCAGAAGAATTTTTTTTATAAACACAGTATTTTTGTGGGATATATTGAGAATTTACCTTCATACCCTTCTATAAATTTCATCATTAATCATTCAATTTGTCATAATTTGGGTAGTTACGAATCCAGAAAACTAGTACAAAAAAACTCACTCGCTGCAAAAATAAACTATATTCTAAAAATGAACAATTTGTTCAGGCCAGCCTCAACTCACCTACACTGTAGGTTGACGGACTAACACCCATCAGAAAACAACAACTCCCCTGGCTAATACCACGAAGGGCATTGAATTACATCCAACAGGTGTTAAGTGCGGGATTCTTCACAGAAGAAATTCCACATATGCTCTTGGCGATACACCACCAGAATTGATTTTCAATCATTGGGACGGGACACACTTGCAGACCGGTTTCGGGCTATTTGGCCTCTCTGGTAGTTGTATCGCCAAGAGCATATGTGGAATTTCTTCTGTGAAGAATCCCGCACTTAACACCTGTTGGATGTAATTCAATGCCCTTCGTGGTATTAGCCAGAGGAGTAGTTGTTTTCTGATGGGTTTTAGTCCATCAACCTACAGTGTAGGTGAGTTGAGGCTGGCCTGAACAAATTGTTCATTTTTAGAATATTTGATTTGAAGCCAGTCTTCAAGCTTCCCATGAATATTTGTTTTATGCAAAAATAAACTTTCAAATAATATTGAATTGAACTGGCCGATACTTGATGAAAATCCATATTAACAAAAAATATATTACAGTTTCCTGTATGATTTTCACTCTCAATGGGTTTACAAAACCGCGACACGTGTTTCGCTATTACAATAGCTTCTTCAAGCAAGATAAATAAATCACTATTCTATAATACGCTATTTATATACAGTAGGTCGAACGTCTCTTACAATAAAGGTCCGACTTGGAGCTTGGAAATCAATAGAGGGAAAAAGTCAGAATATTTATTGAATGATCAGGTTGAATTAAATAGCTCCCCATTTTTGAATATGTTCCCGGCCAATAATTCTATTTCTAGGAATAATCTTCGTATGTAACTAATTAGTATTTGGACAAATTATGGGTCGAATATCGGACCTAAGTCGGACCTTTATTGTAAGAGACGTTCGACCTACTCTGTAAATAAATAGCGTATTATAGAATAGTGATTTATTTATCTTGCTTGAAGAAGCTATTGTAATAGCGAATCACGTGTCGCGGTTTTGTAAACCCATTGTGAGTGAAAATCATACAGGAAACTGTAATATATATTTTTGTTTCAAATAATACTGATAATAATAATTACTTACATAATCAGTTTTCAATTCTCAGAATGAATACACAAAAATAGGTTGGATTAGAGATTGAGTGAAACAATTATCCAAGAGAAAGTGGAATGACAGAAAATTAAAGCTGAAAGTTGATTTATATTGTTTAGATGTTTGTTGACGAGGTATAAATGATCTGGATTCCATTTTTGAGTTTCCTTCCCACTAGAAATGAAAAGGAAGAAGCTCTAAGTTCTTAGTATGTATATGTGCTTAGGTTAAATTGGTAAATTTGCCCCGATATGTAACAGGGAAATTGACATTTAAATTTCAGTGACTATTTTAGTTACGTATTGTATTTTTATATACACTCGTACTCTAATAATACATTTATATGCCCAAAATCCGTTTTATAATGAAATCCATTACGATACAGATTTTTCATTACGATACAGATTTTCAACCAATAGAAACCCATTATTTTTCAATCAAGCATGATGTGCAAGCTTTGCATTTTGACGTTTGTCAAGTCAAAATCGGTATAGGTATTGAACTTTTGAAGAATATAGTCAACTTCGATAATCATAACAAAATGTTTGATACCAGCGATATAGGAGAATCACTTTCGACACCTTCACCAGCAGAAATACAGTTAGAATGACAAAATTTTTCATTTGACAAATGCATGATTTATTACTTAATTTTTCATCTAATTTTGTGGACTCTCCGTAGCCGAGTCGTCTGTGGCGCTGACATTGATTATTCTAGCTGGAGGAGACATTGGTTCGAATCCGGTATCGAGTAATCTTTTTTTCTTTGATTTTTGATCTTCTTTCATTTCTCATCGTTTTATTTCTCCAAGTAATGCTATTAATTACAATTCTGTGGAATTTTTCAAAGAAATTCTTTAAATTAGTATTATTATGTGCAATACAAATATAAATATAATATTTGTAGTTCTTCATTATTTATCAGGTGTAGATAAAATAGCGTATGCAACTCTCATGTAATATTTATTAATACACTCGCATAAACCATACGAAACTCACCTTCGGCTCGTTTTGTATCCCGGTTTATACTCATGTATTAATAACCATCATTACACGATCGCTGCATAATATGTTGGTTTTTAATCCCTGATTCCACTCGTATATCTACTACGACATCCTGTGTAACATGCTTTATGCAATGATGAAGTTTTGAATGACGTTGTCAATAATAATATATGAGTTGATATTTTTCATACATTGTAGTTTGAGAAAAGTTATTTCCAATAAACTTCTCTCGTTGATTCGTTTAGTCCATTTCCAGTACATCCCGACATAATATACTATTATGAATTCGGAGATTTAATTAACAAATTTTGAGCTTTTTGAGCCTATTTTCAAAAACTTTCAATGATATTTATTGCAATTTTGATACGTAGTTTTCTTTTTGTTCTATTCTGTTCAATCATAAGTAAATTCATATTATCCCACTCGACCATGTCTGTGGCATTTGTTGATAATATTTGTTCAACTTATTTCGACTCATCTATTTCTCGTCTTCTCAAGTTGTTGTTACGTTCCGCTGTCCATATTCTCAATGGTATCGATGTTTCACCATTATAAATACTGCCACATACACAGGGGATACTATAAACACAATTTTTTGAATTATCTTTCGTATATAGAGATTTGTTTCGAGTTAATAGGAATATGATCGTTATGTATCGGGCAAATATACCTATTTGCCCAATGAACAGATATCATAAGAAAACTCAAAAAATGAAAGTTGATTGTTTGAGGATATTCATTTTGAAAATTCTCTCGCACTACCTCCTGTACCTCTGAAGGGTACATTTCTACGAATCCCAGGTGTAATACGTCCATCAGTATCAGAAAGTACCCTCGAGTATTCTTCTTTTTCCCGTGTTTTTCGGTACAAGAGCGAAACATTCACGGAAGCGTTTTTCTGTGGAAAACGACGAAAGATGAAAGAGTGCACAATGCCACTTTCAGAGTGATTCACGGACACGATTTGCTTTGATGAAGTAACAATGGAAAGTCTTATATCCGAAGTCTCTCAAGGAAATTGAATTTCGATCCTGAACTGCAGAAATGTATTTTTCTTTCTATGAAGCTTGAGACTGAAATAACTCTAACGACGTGTGGCATGCTGAAAGTCCGTGTGGAAAATGGAAAATGATTCAAAGGAAGGCTCTTTAGAAAGAAGAGATAATGTTTGAAGGCGCCTCTGGGATATTCACATATTAAGACATTTGAACTGATGTATATAGACAAAATGACTTGGTAAAAATAGTAAAATGGGGTAACATCAAGTTGGTGGAATTTATTGCCGGAAAAACCCAGGCATGTCTCTTCTCAAAGAAAACCGATCTATCATTCTCTAGTTTTCTGATATCAGGAGTAACTATTCCTATAAAGTAAAGTATCTCGATGCCAGGAATTACGATTAGTAATAATCTCTCATAGGAAAATCGCTGAAGGTGCTTCCCAGAAGCTTGGATTTCTATTTCGTGGATTTCTATTTCTCATCAGCTTCTTATGATCTATTAGGGTCGAAAACGACCTGTCTTTGAATATAGTTCTCATGTATGGTGCTTGGCACCAAAATATTCATGGAAGCATCTTGATTCTATCCAGAGAAAGGCACTGAGATGTACCACTGAATATATTTAGGAATAATTTAAGGAGTATCTTATAAAAAAAGCATTTCATTGTATAGAAGAATATTTTAACAACAATTTTCAAGACTTGTGGCATCACCAAGCCTGTATGGTTTTAACAAACGGCTTCTATGACCCATACGGTGATTTGAGCAAATTATTTTAATTATTTTATGTTGAAATTTACTTATATGTGACTGTATGTTTGATGTTTAGTTTTAGCTAAATGAGTTGTCCCATTCGACTTGTACTAGACTTGTGTAAACTTTTGTATTAGCACCAAATATATACTACTACTACTACAATCCGTCCTTTTGATGATTGTGATGGAATCAGTATATTTCACTGAATTTTCATTTATCTTCACTTCCTTCAGTGGCTTTGTCATAATAAAACGATTAGAAATGAACATAAAAGGAAGTTTTTGGATTCTGTGAGCTATTAGCCAGGAAGATATTTTCAAAGATCATTTTCGACCCTATCATCAACTATTTTTGAGAAATTACAAGTGTGATATCGTCAGCAAACAATTTGATCATATCTTCTCATTCTAAATCAGATATTGAGTTCTTGTATATAAGGAAAAGAATAGGTCCAATCACTGATCCTTGTGGTTCTTCGAATTTATTTCTCTCCACAAAATCACGGATGTTTTTAAATATCAGCTGGCTTGATTCGGTAGTCAACTGATGGCAGACTAATAACAAATTGCTTTATTCGAAAATGTTTAGTGTATCGAGTGGAAGTGCTCCATAATTCATATATTTTCTCTCTGAGGACCTCGAGAGAGTCTATCATATCACTTAACTCCGTTGAAGGCTGTCAAAACTTATTATTCCTAAAAAGTAATGGGAATGATAGATCCAGACCATATCCAGAATAATACAAATGAAGAAAAACCAATATAAAACAATTAACGACAAATGATGAAATAATAAAAATTATGCAAAGAGAAAAACATTGAAGAAAAGTTACAACTTACTAACTCATGTTTTGATTACTGGAATCCAAAAATATTTCGTCATTTTTATTGTTTTTCAAATTTCATTTTCTGTTCATTCCTATAAGTTTTTAAAATAGTTTGAATAGTTTTTCATTTCATTCATCAATTTTCCACTCCCATTTTTCTTCAATGAGTTTTTGTGATGGCTTTTCATAGAGTTCTATAAATAAAATAATCAACAGTTGACCACCTGTTCAATGCCATTTCATTTGAATACAATAATTTCACAAAACCCCATCCAGGACTGCCTAACAACGAAATACGAATATCGCATTATGGATAATGCGTTTATGCCAATATTTTATGAACGCTTTTACGATGGTCAATAAAACTCTGGAATCGAGTTAGGTATTGTTTGAATATAAATAGGTGTATCTACAATATTTTATTTGGAAGTGTGGTCAGTCTATATAGATTGGATTTTCGTAGGGGACATAAAATGGATATTCAAATATTCCTATGTTTATTGATGAAGTCGATTATGCTGAACAATATTGGTTGGTCTATGATATATCGATATTTCATTTGTGTAATTTAAATTTATGTGCTTTTTATTTTGATTCAGTTTCGTTTGCCAGAACGTTTTTCTTCGACAGATTTTTATTCCCATTTATATTTGTAATTTAATAATTAAATTGACAGCGCTTTTCAATTCTCTTCTTCGGATTTTATCGTTTCCGTTTAGTTCCTTCGGTTTGATTAGTTTTTTGAGAGGTTTCATCAAACGAAATTGAATTATAAAGTGCGTAAGTTAAAATTTGATAACACCCTTCGACAAACATATCACATTCATGAAAAACTCTCAGGAAGATCCATTTAACAATTCTATTTGCTGTATTATCGAAGGAATGATACATCCCCCATGTATAGAGTGTGGTAAAAATTACCAAATCAAATCGATACATTCCTTGCCAGTGAATGAAATACAACCGGAATTGAATTATTGAAATGTTGATATGATCTGTTCTGTCTGCTTAACAATCGACCAGTATTACGAAGAATTGAAAGTTATATATCGTGCTCAATTTGAGAAAAAATACAACTAAAATAATCTTAAACATTCTGTGAGATTTTCATTATTGACTTGGGTTTCTAAAATATTTTCCATAATGCTGATTTTCAATAAAGAATATAGTGAAAGCTGTAAACTATATTCACAAGTATGGAACTATCAACAGCTCCATCCATTAATTTGTTCAACAATTACCTTTGTGAAAAGAAATTCATCAGATTTTGTAATTAACACATCATTCTATAATCATTGTACTAGACACGGTGATTTATTGAGAATACCAGCTCATACCTCGACAAATCTTTAATTAATAACATCAAGTTTGCAGTACTTACAATTAACTTGAGAGTCACCGACAAAATGTTTTTCTACACAAGTGCTACGGTTTGCTCACCCTTCAATAATATGTTGCAACAATGCAACCTTCTAGTCATCAGGCAAGACCTGGATCGGGAGATATTCGAGCTAGTATGTTCTAATTGTCTTATAAATGTATTATTTTTTTTTCTTTTTAATGTGCTGAATACCTTGAACGTTTCTAACAGAATTCCTCTAGTAATATCCTCCTTTTCTTTTCTCTATTGTCGTTCTCTGTTCAACATAAGCTAGTTCTCAAGTATCCTTTCATGTTACTACAATTCTGATGGGTTTATAAGTGAACCCAACATAAAATGAAAAAATTCAAAAACTCTTCCCACTATAGTGCATTTGTATTTTAAAATAAGTTGCCCAATGTTTTGAAGAACTTGAACTGGGATTGCATTTTTCATGATAATTTTAAGGAGTTTTTCATCATTAAATGTTACTATAGTACACAAGAATATTTGAATGATTCTTTCGAATTATTTTATTTTTAGTTTTTTTAAATATTTATCTGTTTTTTTACTGTTTATCGCACATTCAGATGTCATGTTCAATTGATATTATTTATTGCTGCTATACATTCACATAATTGTACTTATAATCACTGTACTTGACTTAAAACCGTTGAAAAATATGTTGGTAGTACAGAACCAGAGAAATATGCGCAATTTTACGTGTTGAAGAAAAAATACCTTCCTAGTTCATGTAACGAGACTAGAATTGTTACTGAATGGTAATGGTTAGGAATTCCATTGACTATATTATTAATTCTATTGAAACCTGTCGCTAAGAATGGAAGGATTAAAATACAAATCAAGTGAGAACATCAAATCAAAATCAAATTTTTGGTCAATAATGAAATTAGGGATTGATTGATCAAAGAAAAATACTGTTGTTACAAAGAATTGAGATATCGAATATGAAATATGAGTCAAAAAATTTTAAATACGAAATGAATGAAATAATATTGTGACAAGAAAGTTGAGGTATCGAATGTGAAATACTAGTCGAAAAGTGAAAATGAGAAATTAAATAGAATATTATGAAAAAATGTTAAAACCAACTTTCAAGTTGAGTGTACTCACGACGTTTCGATTGCTGGAATTCGCAATCGTCTTCGGGTAGTGACTGACAAAATTTTTATTTCGATTTGATTTTTTCACTCGATTCGTATTTTAATTCCTTCCGTTCTTAGCAACAGGTTTCAATAGACCTAATAATATAGGCAATGGAAGTCCGAACCATTCAGCAGGGAACATTGTCAACCACTTTCAGGCAAACGTGGAAATGTTACTCCGAAATACATATTTCTCAAAGTGTGGCTCTCATGTATTTTAATGATTTCTGGTTATGAGTTAACGTGAAAATGAACATAAAAGACGAAGAATTGCATAGAAGTTACTGCATACCTGCAATACCTTCCCATAAAAGTGAAGGCAGAACTTTCGTGCTGAATGGACTAATATTTAATAGACCATTCGCGTATTCAAATCGACCAGTAAAATATTGAAATTACTTTCGGAGAGTCTAACAAGCCCTGCCGCATAGTGGTTCATTAATATTAAAATCAATCGGATGCTTTGAAAATTCAAAATTTAATCGCCTCATCTGCGGACCATTTTTGGTCTCTGTTTGCTTTTCCAATTTCGAGCGAGTTTGTCGACAAATTGTTTAGATTTGGAATTGTGGCCCACGCATTGAAGGGGGAATAGCAGGGAAAATGAAATAACACATTTATTGAAATGCAAAACGACACAGGCGAAATTCAATGTCCATAAGATGAAATTCAAAATTAATGCTGGTACAGGAAGCTGACTGTTCACCAATAATTCGAAGTGATGATAAAATATAATTAAAAATTACATTGTGTGATTTTCATTAATTGTTTCACAATTTGAGGAATGAACAATAGCCTACTGAACAGATATTATTTTGAGTGAATTCATCGAAAATAATGAGAATAAAACCTCACTGTCGGAAAGATCAGTTATATACATGTTAAGGAGAGGTTTTGGCTTATACTTCATATTAGTCAAACTGAAAAATCTTTCACGAAAGAATAAAGGAGCATAGAAGTGGTCTCTTGAATGAAAAGATAGATTCAACATTTGCAAATCACTGACTGAAAGATTTAAGTTCAATCATCACATGATGCATTGCATTTGGAGAAGCAAGGTCTAAAACTGACTTTTGGAATTCTCCGAAATCAATAGAGTCAAGAAGTCGGGTCATTTGCTTGTTTACTTATGACAAAATATGAGTAATTAGGATAAGAGTAGCAGATGAGCCCAGGCAAATTATGTAATCAGTTTTTTTCCGGAAGGGTTAGTGAATAATGATCAAGATATGTATTTATACAGAAGCACATGGTCCAAATCATTGTAGTATCATAACCCGCCTGAAGAAGCTATTGTATAGGGAAACACGTATAGTGGTTTTGTGAACTGTCCAGTGATAATCTAATAATAGTGTTTTTTATATTACGCTATCATAGATTTTTATCAAGTGTCGACCAATACCATCAGTGGTCTAATATAACGTAATAACGGCAAATCTCAGTGATAAAAATCCAAAGTGTGCAGTGGACGTTCAAATTTTGTATTTATTATCAAATAGACCCTCACAAGAAACACTCACGAGGGCATTGCAAAAAATGCTTTGTGAAAACTTTTTGTGTTTTATAATAGAAAATATTTCTCTTTTTCATATTATTATTTGATGGTGATTCTTTTAAATCACTTCTACAAAATATTTCACTTATTGCTAGCTGATTTTGATATGGCATATCCTGCATGTCCTGACATATATGAGAAACCTAAATATATATGCTGGATTCCATTAGAAAAAAAGCAATTCGTCTCATCGAATACACCTATTTTTGTATTATCTGCTTCTGAAATTGATATTCTTCTGTAGTACTTTGCTGCTCTTCCAACCGTTTTGACCCGTATAACATATCTTTTTCAGGAAATATTTTTCAACAGACTCAGAGTTCAACACTAAGAAGAGTTTGTTTTTTTTCTATTACAAAATCCGCCTTCAGTATGCATGTAGAAAAAAGTATTGGATACATATGAATTTTTCTAATAAATAATCAATTGATAAGAACACATAACACTCTGGACCTGTCGAAAGTAAACGTAAACTTCCTTCGAAAAGGTTTTCAAAAAATTGTTTTCAAAGTCACCGAATCAAAATCGATTTCCCACCGCCCCCTTTACTGAAATGCAAAGTGAATTTCCGCACCAGCGATCTGGGTAAAACAGTTGTTAAATATGAAAAAACCCTTCCAGAATTTAATTTTTCTTATTATACATCGGAATTCCAGCTTGAAACCGACTTGGATTCACATTGTCAGAATTATTTTTGTAAATTTCAAGTTGAATCCTTCATAATGTCACATCAGATGATTAGAAAAACTGTAGCTTGGCAACGGTCAGTAAAAGTATTGTCCGGACATGCTAATGTACGAACTTGAAACTCTTTACATTTATGAAAAACATGAAAATATTGCACAGAAAAAAAATTGAAAGTTTGTTTGCAAACCAGATTTATGGAAGATTTATTTGAGAAATGTTAAATTTGATAGACCCAGAATAGCACATGACATCTAAAAATGAGTACATTTCAAGTCATTTTTCAAGCTCAATTGTTAAGCCCAATATTAATATAATAGAGAAGTCCCATTTGTATGTATGAGTCAAATTTCGAGGAATGTATCATTACCGAAATTCCTTAAGAAATAGCTTAGGAAGATTCCCGAATTTTTGTACAGTTAATTCGATTCTTGAGTAAATATGTTATTGAATGTGACTGAAAATAAATTAGAAAAACATCAGCAACAAATCAATATTCTGAATTGAACACGGAACTTCAATAACTGAAACAAAACATAAAATAAAACAAAACTTTCATCCCACAGCATATATTGAATAACTTTATATCTATATTTACATCATCAAATTCTTAAATAAAAAATAAATTAGGATCGAATCTGCTCTATCAGATTTTCATAGGAGCAGTTCATTTCGCGAACTCAATTCAATTTGTACAATATCTGCTATACAATAACCCTGCCACATGGGCATTTGACTATAAACCGAACGGAACAACAGTTTGCAGGATATTCGTGGAAATGTCAGCTTCAATCTGGAAATACCATCCACAATGACGTTTCAATTTCCTTCCCAACACAAAACCAGGCAACAACATACCGAAAGAGAATCGATATCTATTAACTGCGCTCAGTTCGTTATTTTTTTTCCAATAAACAGGAAGTCTCTACAGGCGTTTTTCATTTTGGAATTTTTCGCTCCAGGGAATTCGGAGAATCGGATTAGGTTTCCTATCGAGACGGATAAATATTTTCTCAATATGAAAGAATCCAATTGCATTACAGTATTTCATTTTCTCCTGTTTGGCCGGTCCATGAAAGAAGTGCAATGTAACAGCATAGTTTTTTTCCAATACCATTTTGATTCATATGAAGTAAACCAACTACTAAAAGTATCCAATGAACAATATAAGACAGCTTTGAACTCTTATTCAAGAAGGATTTCCAAGCAAGGAAAGTCGCAATGGAAAGAAAGAGTTTATATAATTGCAGGGTATATAAGACTAGTCACGAAATGAATAAAATCAAATACCCCTCTTTGAAAATATGACGAGATACATCAACAAGTTTCTAGTTATGTTAGAAGACTTTGATATCTGACTGGGTAATTTTCACATAATCCGTAAGCATTTTATCTATTACCACAAAGTAACGTACTCGAGGAAATTCATTGTACCAATTCAGGTGGGATATCAAATCAGAAAGTTTTGGAACAAAAAAAATGAAACACCATGAACAACTAACATGCACATCGCACATATTCCTGCTATATAATAATGAGTGATATGTTCTTTTAGTCCCATTGACTATGCATTGGTTGAATTTAAAAAGTGATCAATAATCAGAAAACCATCATTGTTTTCTTCGTGGTTTCCTGGGTGTCCAATCTACCACAATTTGAAAAAATATTGGAATCTACACAAGTCTGGGATGGAATTTGCGTATAATTTTTGAGAACGAAAGCAAATTTAGTTTCGGAACCCTTAACGATAAGGAAATCCAGATAACTAGGAAGAAATTATCAACTACAAAATAATGAGGTTCAAACAATACCATCGTGAACTTTTTTTAAGTTTAGTCAAACAACTGAAAATTATTTATCATTGTACATTGTGATTCATTATTATTCTTGAACGAACTCTATTATTTTTATTATTATGAGGCAGTAGGATGAAAGATGTTCAATTTTCACTATTTCTAGTTGAGTCGAATCGCTTTCTTCTGAATGGAATCCAATAGCTTCACCAAATATTCTAGCCCTGAAGTTGAGATAAATATTGTAGATTGAGTCCAAAATGTGCTTAATATAGGTATTCTCAGAATTTTGTTACTAGGTGAATTATTATATCAAAAAAGCTAATGATATTTATGGACAAACGTTGAAAACTTTCAGCTCTATCCTCACATCATCCAATGAATCTCTCCCATTTTTTTCGGATTATAATAAGCATGCATGTGTTTTTGCAAGAGATGATATTGAAATATTTCTATACTGGAACACAGGAGTGTTTCGATGATTGCCAAAAAGAAATAAAAAAACGAAATCAAATCAATCATCAACCCTGAATGGGATTTTGGTACATACATGGCTCAACATATCTAAAAAAAATAGATCATCGTAAAAGTTCCTAAAGGAACTAAATATAAGTAGTGTGAGCATTATAAAATATATTCAAGAAGGTAAGGTCTGAGGAATTAGCCAATCTTAGATTTTATTTAATGAGCTACCTAAAGGAGAACACATCAAATACGTTCTCCTGACATGTAGGGTCACTGAAACCAGTTGCGTAACTGAACACCAGATACTGCTGAGTAAATATTGAGTTCTTCAACTTGTTCCACTGATCATTTATGGATGCGATATGTTTGGTATTACTTCAAAGTACGGGTCAGTATTGTTAAATGCAAAATGTTTCATGCTATTTCATGTATATTACGGTGGACACGGTAGGTAATGTAATGGAGAGAATATGAATCATCATTAATTTCAACAAATACGTGCAAATGTACCAACCGCTTTTCATAGGTTACACATCAGGATTAAATGATTGTTACTATGATTCGCTTCAATAGCATGCACATGTATGGTTGCGTTGTTTAAAGTTGTACAAACAATTGGTTGAAAATGATCCCAATGGATAATTTGCTTTCATCCTTTAGTAATCTCGTAGGGCAAATATTGGGCTTATGGGATTTTTAGATAAGAAAAATGTTGAATTATGAAATGAAACTTCTCTGTACATTCATAAGGATTTGAATTGGACAAGCTTGTGGATAAAATATCTCTGACAAAAAGTGTGGGGAATGAGAAATAAGCTGATGGATCGAAAGAAAGATAGCAGGATCTTTAGTTGGCCTAAATCCATCTCGTCATATCCTTATCTCCTTACATTAATGATTATTAAGGACATTCGGCAAAATTAGAACAGTTGTACTGAAACAAAATCCAACTACTGAGAATTAAGAACATATGGACTTGCTAGCATTTGGACAACAATAGATCAGGTAGGTACTGCTGTATTCTTATCTCAGTGTGGGGGCCTATCGGTATACCGATTTATAGCCCTAGAAAGTTAATAACGCCCAAAAATGCCTGAGTGCTGAGGATTAAACTTGCTTCGAATATCCTCTATATAGAGTTATATTTTAAGAAAGCACATTGCTACTCCTCAGTATGATCTAATTTTCTGACAGTGCCTTAACTAATGAAAATGTTATAGGTGCTGAACAAATCAAAATCCGGAAACTACTGCACAAATCTCCAAAACAAGCTGGTGCTTTCCTAGCATTAGCAACGGTAACAGCAGAGAAAAATTCCAAAATAAATAACTCCAGCAACAAAAAACAAACCAAGCAGATCACGAACATCACAACTATACAAAATATACAGGACACAATCAAAACCTAGTGATGAAAAACCACTTTACCGATTAGTCGACGTGGTGGTGGAGTCGTCGAACGTCACTTTGTGCTTCGGCTTCTTCTTGAACCAGCAGAAGTAGTTGGAGCCGTCGGGCGAGTTCTGCGAAGGCACCAGGGCCGGTCTCAACCAGTAGATCTGCTCGTCGGAGTCGTCGTTCGTGGTGATGGAACCGTTGCTTCTGGACTTTTTGATCAGCGCCGCTTTCTGGATGACCCCCATGATGGCCCTCTTGGGAGAGTTGTCGGTGATGCTGTAGGTGCGACCGTTGCCTACCACCAGCAGGGGCTGCTGGGAAGCATCTTCGCGGTGGGAGTTGAGGTGGACGTCGTGCACTAGGCGGAGAGAGCGGGATTCTCTGACGGTGGCCCTGCCGATCTAGAAAAAAAAGAAAGATTCAGAATGTGAAAAAAATGTTTCTCTACAAACGTCAGTAAAAGTATAATTTTTTATGCATGCTGTCAGTGTCTAAAATGCCATTTTATGACACAGGTGTTAAAAGTGAATAATTTTTAGCACTAGTGCTAAAAGTGATTTATTTATAGAGAAAATATAAAAACATAATTCAAAATGAAGTGTTTATTCAATTAAATGTACAATTAGTGAAACTACAATTATGATAAGAAACTCCATGACCGCTTCAAAAAAGCCACAAGCTTTCAATATCTGCTTATGTCATGATTATTTATGTTCATCATCGACTTCAACATAGAGTAATTCGACCAAAGGATTGACGATTTCCATATTTTGGACTTTTCTTCAAAGTATGCAAGAAGCACTTTTTCACTGGCCTCCTTGCCACTGACATTTTTGTAATCACAACATTTTAAGAAACGATCGTTTGAAAACTCGTACTGCCGCTTTGACTTACTAGGCAATAATTCAAAAGCAGCTTTATTGGCAGCTTCTTCAATTTCCGGCGGTAGAAATTCATTTTCTGGATCACTCCATCGAGGAACGAAGAAACGAGAAAGAATAATTCGTGATTTATTGACGTTAGTTGTCAACAAAGACAATGAAACTAATTCTGTTTTTGATTACCTTGGCAACTTGTTTCATGGAGAGATTAGATGGAATTGGATTAAAAACTGATAATCTCGAGGCTATCATTTTATCAATTAATTAATGTTAAATAGGTATGGGTTAATTTGGACTTTTAATGGTGTTGGTAGAAAAAATAGTGTATGATATACCTGCTAAAAGTGATTTTATTTTGTTTGAAGGGATGGAACACTCCGCCTTCGACGTCGTGTCCCAAATTTCCCTTCTCAAAAAATAAAATATCATTTTTAGCATTTATATCATAAATAACTATAATGATTCTTCAGATGGTGAAAATGAAGTTGTAGGGTGAACTCAGAACTATATATTTCAGGATTGAACTTGCATTCGTGTGAATAACCTAACCTAATTTCAGCTGATCAGGTCAAACTTGTGCTAATGCGTTTATAGTAATTATTCCAGAGAACACTTAACATGGGGACAATGAAAGACAAAAAATGCTGGATATTACGAGTTTGATTATTCAATTAGATGCTTGAACAATATTATATTTGAAAAAATCATACAGTAGTGATTTATGAGTTGATGAACATAAAGAGCAAACTATTCCATAAATCTTTTTCCCAGCATGTTCATAAAAAGCTAATGTTATACAATTCCTTTCAGCCAGAGAAAGTACTTAGAGTTTGAACTGAAAGGTTCAAAATAGTAGTAGGTCAGACTGAATACTGTGAGCATAAACTTGATTTTCATTCACAACACTCATTGCATAGTACATGTAGGAAAGGAAGAACAGTGAATGAGTTTGAGAGTAAAGTGTCACCAGACGACAATAATTGGTTTCTTCTGGATGAAATGCAGTTGGACACAGCGGCAATATTACAGATTTTTGACCGGTTTTGAACAGTATGCCTTCTTATATATATGCGATGCGTGATACGTTATGTTGAAGCTGGAGTTTGAGTCAGAGTGGTATTGGTTCTGCCTTCCATTGTCTATATCATTAACGCAATTCAAACCTGTTGCTAAGAAAAATAGGAAAGAACTTACAAAATACAAATCGAAAAAGGTAATCAAGTCCAAACAAAAAGGTTTGATATGGAAAAAAACGTCGTGAGTAAACTTGAAACTTGTTTTCAACATTTGTTTATATCACTGCATATATTTCTTTATTTGAATTTTTCGACTCAATTTCATTTTCTCAACATATCTCAACATTATTTTCTTCGATCAATGAAAAACTTTAATATAATCTTTTTGATCAAAAATCCATTCCAAACCTTTTTATTTTGATTGCCTTATTCGATTTGTATCGAGTTTTTTTTTTTCGTTTTTCTTAGTAACAGGTTTCAATAGAGGTAATAATATAGACAAGAGAAGTCCGAACCAATATCACTCAACAACACATTGTCAACCACATTCAAGTAAACAGCAGTATTTATTTTGGGCGACATAATAACAAAATCAAGTTATACATCTTCGAACGTTGATTATATCAACACATTATTTCGTAACATATTCAGTCAGGTATATTGTTTTGATGCTGATCATTCGATGAAACGGTATATCTTTATGACATTGGCGCGGTGAATGTTCTGACGTGTTATGGATGAAATATAATCAATAGAACTAACACATCTAGTAGTTATTTTATATTGAAAAAATGCATTTTTTCGAACAATTTTTCACAGCAGTCTATGGATGAAAGCACCCAATTTTTATGTGCAATGGAAAAGTATCACAGATAAATTATAGAATAAGATAATTATTGTCCCACGGGTTTAATAATTTGAACCGAATATATTCAATATACCTGTCTCCTATATATATCACGTGAATTTCCTCTTTCAAAAGGCCTACTATAAGAAATTGGTTCAATAAATAAGTCACCGGTTAATGCGAAAGAAATAATTGTGATTGGGAAGGAGTATGGTGAAAAAGTGAGCTTGTTGCTGACGGAATTCAAATATCCTCCATCAAATTACCAAATTTGATGAAAATTATCTATAGCAATATTAAGATCATCAAAATATTACTGGAAAATCGAATCCAAGTTAGCCAGAATTGTGAAGATTCTACTACCTTCTTCATTTTTGTTATCACGTGATCAGTTTTTGAATGATACAATATTCTGAAATATCAATTCTCAATCATCGTTGTATACATTCGAATGTAGTTTTTTCAAGTACTTAATGATACTTTTAATAACTAATTTATAACTTGTCCCTGTCTGAAAATTTTCTTAACGCTTCACAATGGGTATGAAGTTAAATAACATGATTATTCTTATTTTGGGAAATGAATTTTTGGCTTTTTATTCTCTGAGTAAGGAAAATTATCCATGCAAGAAAATACAAAACTTCTACATACAAAGTAGCATAAAATATTTAGCAAACACCTTCTGTTGATATGTGGAAATCAATCATAGACGTTTAAGTCATTCACAAAATGGAAGAAAGAAACTTTGTGAAACAGCTGTCAAATGGCATTATGGCCACTGAGAGAAGTTACTTTTTCTTGCCCTGTATACCAATTACTCGAAACTTGAATCGAACAGATACCATTTATTGGATTTCTCTAAGATTTCGTTCTAAAATTCAGACAAGCTTGTTTCGCTCGGAGAAAATGTTCCCTTGAGCATGGATAAAAATTATAGAACTTCCATTATCTTCCAGTTGTGATAGTTCAGATATTAGAAACATTCTAACTGCTATCACTAAACTGAAAACTTTGATGGTAAATCAAATGGTGATGTTATTTGAAATCGCGTTATTGTATGAAAAAAAAATTGTATTCGACCAATTTTCTTTCCTCAATTCCTTTAACTCGATGAAGTATTATTCCACTTGTGAAACTTTGGATCTCAGGTGACAAGCAGAAGTTGCAAGGCTTTTATTTTTCAGAATATCTTTGGATCGACTCCGTTATCCAGCCAGAAAAATAGTTGACACTAATGCATCTCCCGGGATGAGTCACTCCTCGAAAAACTAACTAAAAGTTTCGAAATCAGTTCGCACTTCATTTAATTCCGGATTCTCTGAACTTTTCGAATCAATCGAATAACTCAATACAATCCATTGTTCCGTTTTAGTAGCGCCTGGAAACTTCGGAATTTGCTGATATTGTGAAATGTAGATTTCATTAAATACTTTGCATTTCGACTGTGGGGAAGAAATAGAGGAGCATCTAGCACAATGGGTGCTTCTGGTATATCATTGATACCTACCTGCGAGGTTCCAGTGAAACATTTATTTCTTGGCAGAAAATATAAACGGAAGCTTACTCTTCGATTCCGCCTAATTAGGATTGATGATGGCAGATGAACAAAGGAAATATTACCTGCAGAGTCTTTATAATTGTGGAATATGAACCCCTTCATCAGCCACAATGAGGGCTTTCTATTGTGGATATTTGCTCATGTATATTTCATTAAATACTTTGCATTTCGACTGTGGGGAAGAAATAGAGGAGCATCTAGCACAATGGGTGTTTCTGGTATATCATTGATACCTACCTGCGAAGTTCCAGTGAAACATTTATTTCTTGGCAGGAAATGTAAACGGAAGCTTACTCTTCAATTCCGCCTAATTAGAATTGATGATGGCAGATGAACGAAGGAAATATTACCTGCAGAGTCTTTATAATTGTGGAATTCGAACTCCTTCATCAGTCACAATGAGGGCTTTCTATTGTGGATATTTGCTCATGTATATCTCATTAAATACTTTGCATTTCGACTGTGGGGAAGAAATAGAGGAGCATCTAGCACAATGGGTGTTTCTGGTATATCATTGATACCTACCTGCGAAGTTCCAGTGAAACATTTATTTCTTGGCAGGAAATATAAACGGAAGCTTACCCTTCAATTCCGCCTAATTAGGATTGATGATGGCAGATGAACAAAGGAAATATTACCTGCAGAGTCTTTATAATTGTGGAATTCGAACTCCTTCATCAGTCACAATGAGGGCTTTCTATTGTGGATATTTGCTCATGTATATCTCATTAAATACTTTGCATTTCGACTGTGGGGAAGAAATAGAGGAGCATCTAGCACAATGGGTGTTTCTGGTATATCATTGATACCTACCTGCGAAGTTCCAGTGAAACATTTATTTCTTGGCAGGAAATGTAAACGGAAGCTTACTCTTCAATTCCGCCTAATTAGAATTGATGATGGCAGATGAACGAAGGAAATATTACCTGCAGAGTCTTTATAATTGTGGAATTCGAACTCCTTCATCAGTCACAATGAGGGCTTTCTATTGTGGATATTTGCTCATGTATATCTCATTAAATACTTTGCATTTCGACTGTGGGGAAGAAATAGAGGAGCATCTAGCACAATGGGTGTTTCTGGTATATCATTGATACCTACCTGCGAAGTTCCAGTGAAACATTTATTTCTTGGCAGGAAATATAAACGGAAGCTTACCCTTCAATTCCGCCTAATTAGGATTGATGATGGCAGATGAACAAAGGAAATATTACCTGCAGAGTCTTTATAATTGTGGAATACGAACCCCTTCATCAGTCACAATGAGGGCTTTCTATTGTGGATATTTGCTCTGCACAGAGAAAGCTAATTTTGAACAATTTTCTTCATCACTAGATGCTCAGTTCGAAAGCTGAGTTATGGGTGTACATTGCCAAAATTCACCAAAACGATTGATCATTTTTGTGTGTATGATATACCACTGACAATTTTTATTTCCTTTCTTACATTCTTTCTGGAGTGAACTTTAATGAAATATCATGTTCACCCCATTTCAGGACACCTTAGCAATAATATTATTCTGGATATGCACTGGTAAATTGGTAGTCGAATGGAACTGCCGGATCAGATGTTACACTCATGTACCAGTGCTCGATCGAATATTCATTGTTATTTGCGATTCATTATTTGGATTGAGTGAACTTAACATGATTTTTTTTTATTTTAGATAAAACGAGTGCCTAATCAGATAAAAACTTTGTTTTTTGCACTGTTTAATATTTTTTGTGCATGCATAAATTATATGTGGATGTTGTATATATATATATATATATATCACAATATTGAAATATGTTTTGCCTGAAAATTGATATTTTGAGAGTACGTTAATTTCAACAGAAGTCAAATAATTTTTTAATGAACAGTTATCTGGCCTAAGGAAATAGTTTTGTTGAGATAACTGACAATAAATCATTTATGAACGTTCTCTAGAGATAAACAGCACTGGATGAAATTGTATTATTCAGCATAAGGTAGAAATATTTCAATTTATTCACGAATGTGATTGTTGCCTATACCGAAAGAACATACATTGTATTAACATTAATCTTATACGCCGTTGATGTTATTTCTTGAGAATTGCTTATATTCAGTTCCAGTTTATTTCTTTGGGGATATCAATAAATATTTTCTATTTGAAGTTGACAACCGAATTATTATTTGAAACTACCAGCAGGGTCTCATATGTAAACCGATTGAAGTTGTAGGAATGGAAAAGGTGTTTGAAGCTTGTATACACTAGAAATAACAATGGTTTCAAGGCATTACCATGAGGAACCTCAAAATAAATATCAACCAGTGATTTTTGTCATTTCTGAAGTGAAGTGATTAAAAATCAAACAACAGTTGAAGTCTTAAAATTTTTTGTATTGTTGTTTGGGGCCATTCACTTTCTCTAGGAAGTTTTGCAACAGTATGTCTCCGTTGCAAGTCTGTACGAGGAGTTTCCGCTATGAACTCAAACAGAAACAATGGCAACTTGTACAAAGGTAGCCACTGAACGCAAACAATGCCAACTCTAAACACCGACTTCATTGTAGTTTTATCTCCAGACAGTCTTACAGCGTTTTCCTTTCATTAGCTCTTGAAGTTTCCGCCCGCGTTCGAAGTAATAAAATACCAAACTCCCGGTTAACAATTGTACCCGCTTTCGATGATGTACCGCTCTGTATGAAGCTTTGGAACTATTTCCTAAGAGGCTTGGAACTTTCAATTTAGTTTATGAAAGTATCTTTTAAAATGGCGATAAATGTGGAGAGCTCCGTTATACCCTACTGATGAATACTATGTTTATAATGGATATTTGCAAGCTATCAGGCGAAAGTTCAAATTCAGAGAGGAAAAGACGAGTGAAAAAAATCCTGATCAATGGAATTCATTACACATAACCGTCATTGTGTTGTTGATTGATATATTCGTCGAAAGAATGGTTTTTTCACTACTGAAAAGCCAATTTGGATCAAGATTAGATAGAAAATTTGTATTGAACTGAATTCCCTAACGAGAGTTGGAACTTTTAGAGAGACAAGTCTCCCCCCTTATACGATGCTCGAATGAAGTGAGCGAGTCCGTGGGCGAAGAATCACCAACGAGACGGGTTGCCTTTCTCTGGATAGAATTGAGAATTTTCAATAAAGTTTGGGTGCCAGCTCCGTACATGGAACTATATTCTAAGACAGGCCGTATGTGTGCCTTGTAGATCATCAGAAGCTGACGAGAAGTATCTCTTCGCATGAAGTAAAAATCCAAGCTTCTGGGAATTTATCTCACATGTTTTTTCCACGATTGATTATTACTGATCGTAATTCCTATCATCGAGATAATTGACTATATAGGACTAGTTACTTCCTACATCTGAATATTAGATCGGCTTTCTTTGAGAAGAGACATGCCTGGGTTTTCCCAGCACTAAATGCCAACAAGTTGATGTTACCCTATTTTATTATTTTAGCCAAGAATTTGTTCGTGCTGACTGGGGACTCTAGAACAGGAACTAGTATGAGGAATACTGTTGTCTGCAAAACTATGCACTGATCTATAATCAGTTGCTTTCTGCCATGAATACTTTGTTTTTATAAGATCTTGAATGATATTCAGCCTGCTGAAGGTTTGTATTCGAAAGCCATGAAGATGATTGGAAGAAAAATTAATTCCTTTGCAAACAACTCTGATTTATACTTGTCATCGTGTTGCTGACTGATTGAGAGAAAGTTCTTCGAACTCATAACTGAAAAGTCAATTTTGGATCAAAAATAGTTATCGTTACGAAACTGAATTAGAAACTCTTGAACTATTCCTAGAAGATAAATTTATCTCCAAGTTAACGAAGCTTAAACAAACATTTTTTGAAATGATAATGTCACGTATTTACATACAGAGCCTCAAAGTTATTCCCGGCAGAAATATGGAACTTTTAATTGATATTATGGAAGTGTGTGTTGAAATGGCAATAAACTTTATGATAAATTGCTTTCTGTGGTGACAGAAGCACAGTATCGTTTGTTTGCGAATTCTCTTCAGTGACAAACTCAAAATAAGAAGCTTTCGAAAGGATCACAGTCTTAGGATACTTCTCATATCTCTTTATACAATGCTTCTAGAACAATCAGGATACTCACTCGTATTGATCATTTCAAGATTATCAAAAGTAAACTACAACTGGCTGAAACTTCGAAAGGGGTGTTTCGGTTCTCAAAAATAACTTAGCATTCAACAGAAGATTGAAGGACCAGTCAAACAAGGTATTGCCATGATTCATCGTCTATTCACATAATATTTTCTATCTTCTCCATTTCAGAAGATGAAGAGAAGAATGAGTTTCAGAGACCTCACTGTATACACAGTTCCACCTACATTTTCGCCACTCGCAGTCTAATTTTCGTTATCGAACAAACCGACGAACCAGCCAGGATTGATCACTCTAATCCTTAATACTCCAACGAATGGCAATACTAAATCACTCGAACATTCGCGAGTCTGTAATCACTAGCAAAATCGATTTTTAATAAACGGGCTCTCGTCGGCATACACTTGGCGAGGAAGTAATCTTTGGAACCTTTAATCTTCATAACAGGTCGTCACCTTCACAGAAAACCCGAGTTGCATTCAAATTTCACCGTCTTCAGTTACACGAGAACGAGAGACCCACTTAGGTGGCGATGACGGCTTATTTTCAGCGAACAATTGAACGAGCGGATTACTTCGGAGAAATGAAGGGCGATAATGGGTAAATGGGGTTAGAGGTGGCGGTGCACCGAAGTGTAGTCTCGGCTGAATTGTGGATTCATATTGAAATTATTGAATAGAATAACCACTATTGTGTTTTCGTGACAGCTCTGTTTGTTGAGCGCAAACACCAGGGCCATATAGGCGAACTAGACGACCGCCTGAGGCGCTGAAATTTGGGAGCCTTTTGACGCTATAGCTTCAGAAATTCACATTCATTACAAACAAACGCAATTTGAACATTTGGGTCGAAGTCTCACCTTGAATTTTTTGTGTGACCCTTTTTCACTTACGCCATCTACTAGTTTTGGCCGAAAGACTGAAAGTTCTATCACACTTACTGATTGAAATCTCTAACGAGCACATCGTTTAGCCTTGCTATCGCCATCAGTGTACTTCTAGAATTGGTCCGCTGATTTTACCTTATAGATAAGGAAAACATCCAGCCAAAAATATATATTTTTTGTTTTTATCAATGATTTATTTTACGAGTTGAAAAATTCTTCTTTTTCTGTCAAGAAATATTCAAGATTTCTAGGACACCCCTTGGGAATTCATTCAGGAGATGAATCTGAATCAATTCGGATCCGAAACTGGATACAAAAATTATGGTAATGCACCGAGAACGTTTTAATCCTATTCGAATTTCATTACAGTTGTGAAAACGGAGACATATATCGTTCCCAGATAGTTAACAGGATATTCTCTCTGGGCAAATGTGAAGATTACCACCACAAATTATCGGCTATTATTGTTCAGAAGTGAGTACTTTTCATTAGCGAGACAAGTTTTAGGGCTAGACTAGAACTTTGCCGGTATACACTTCTATACTCCCATTCCAAATCTGTAGATTATGAGACAGTCGTCTTGTTGACACCCCTTCAAATCCTGGCAAGCAATTAACTAAAAATCACAGGGATAAAAACTATGAAAAGAAGAAGATTCCATACTCTTTCGATATTCAAAAGCGGGATTTTTATATTTTTGTATAACTCATTGCAGACTGATCCAAGTGGTAACTTTAAAAATGCTGATCTGCCAGTACCCAATTTATTCCAATGAAGGCATCTCATATCTGGGAAGCTTATTGCTTGTAATCATTGTGAGCAAGAGTTTCTCATATGGGAAGCGTGGAAAGCAATATTCAGAAGTGCATTTCAGAAACTCAGTTTTCTATTTCAGCAAAGAAATATTCCTCTTCAAGTCAGCTCCTAATATGTCAATGAGGTATACTCTTCCTATGTGCCGGAACGGACACTAAAACATACATCAAAGCTCACCTTTATTCATACAGAATAAAGGTAATGACAGCATTGGTGATCTATCACAAACAGCCATCTTGTCCTATTCCATGAATGTGTTAATGGCCGAGGATATTCTGGGATATAATCTGTCATTTTATTTTTGACTATTCCTCAACTTTCAACACAACGAGGACCAAGATTTGGAATGCCCTTTTGGAGAATGGAAACATTATTTCAGAATGTATCTTCTATCCCTCTGTAAGCATAGATATGACGTATTCTGTGTCTTGTAGAAAAAATTATCTCGGTCTACAGTCTTTTATGCTTCACCCAGTCTACACCTGAACAAGAATCATGGATGCTGATTCAGTTATAAAATGGATGTGTGAAGGTTTGAATCATTACACGTCACGAGAATCCTGGAATAGGTTATGGTTTCCAATTAAACACATGCTTCAAAAATCCGTCGCCATCGACTTCTAAGTAACCACCATACACTGCTCTCTGTTGATAGAATGATAGAATAAAACATGCGAGATGGTGTGAGGGTAATTGTTCTCTGTTAAAAGTGTTTACTTTCACACTAAATATTCCAATCTTTTCGAGTGTCAAAAATCTAAATACGGGATTATTTTGAGACTATAAATAAGTTAGTTGGTGCAGGTATCCATGTCACAAAACCCATGCATAGTCTTGCAAACGAGATTATGGTGAGGTGTAGCAAAACTGAAGTAGGTCTCTTCTTGAATATAGTTGATCTCACAAAAAAATTGTGATGTGGTTGTGTTGATCAATATATGCCACGGAAAACATCCATTTTCGACTTCTCAGCAACCACCATAAATTGCTCTTTATTGATTCTGTGATAGATAGAAGCATGCGAAATGAAACATTATGGAGCTCCAATATTAATATATGGCCTCGACACACGCTGAAAATCTGTACGAACCCTGCATAAACCAGGCGAATTCCGATGAAATCAGTTAGGATCCGGCCTCATAACACCGGAAAATTCAATACACATCAGACCTGGCCGTATCCTAGCATCTACTAAATCAATTCCCCGTCCCAGCATCGTATTCGGTTCACGCTGCCAGATAAAACAAATCAGTTTATCGTTTGTGGAAATTGTTTGTGACGTTTCGACTGTCGCTAATTTCCCGTCAGGCGTATCTAAATCGTTTAATGGAAATACCTCATGAATTTCCGCAATAATTGAAATTAATACTGTTTGCCATTGGAGTTGCTAAGGCCGCAGAGCATTGTCAAACGGTAATTCACAGGTGGTTTGAGGATGATTCACAGTAGGCGAAACATCAAAATCGAATCTATATCGCTAATGGATTTGACTGATCAGATAGCAAAGTGAATCAGATACTAAGAAAGATAACTCCAAGTCTAGAAACCGATGTGTCTTATGACTGAAAGTACTGTCCAACAGTTGCTAGATCCAATAAATATCTCGAGGAACAGTTTGAGGAGCAATTATCAATAACACGAAACCAGCGCATTATTTTTGCAGATGACAGTAGGTACTTTGTACTTTATTATCTGTTTCAAAGATCCTATTTTTGGTAATGTGAAGCTAGAATCGACAGAGGGTGGGCTGTACACTCGACAGGGATTTCGGAATGCTAACTCAGTATACTTCTATGACATATCACCAGGCCTATGCCAAAATATGGTGATACCATGTATAAAGTCCTAAACCAAAATATACAGTAGAACTACTGGATTTCGTTCAGGAAAGTAGTACACTTTTTTGATGATGTATCATCACAAAGAATTCCGCAATTTTCCAAAAAAATATTGCCCTGCGACTGCTCTATTAATTTATAATCATTAGTCGTTCCACATTTGACTTCTCGAGACATAAAAAACATCTCTCCCTCTGTTCCGTAATTTTCTGAGTGTCTAACCTTCTACAATATCAAAAAATGAGAATTAATATTGGAATCTATACAAGTGTAGAGGGCAGATGTTTAATCTACCCCGAAAAGTTGCTGCGTCTATTGAAAAACTTTCTTCTGGATAGAACAAGTCCAATTAGTCAGCAACTTCTCGTATAATTCAAATTTGCCTACCAAAAAATTATAAAAACTAATGTCAATTACGAAGACTGTCAACAAAAAATATTTGCATTTGAACAGGAGTTTGCGTATAAGTTTTGAGAACAGAAGCGGATTAAGCTTCCGAAACGTCAACGATAAGTATTTTCATATATATATATATATATATATATATATATATATATATATATATATATATATATATATATATATAGGTTAGGTTAGGTTAGGTCTGAAGTGAGTAGGTCTGTTCGGCCCTCCACTCCAACCAACAAGGGTTTATTGTGGCTCAAATATATATATATATATATATATATATATATATATATATATATATATATATATATATATATATATATATATATATATATTAGTTCTTATTATTTTTTTTGATAGGCAAATTTGAATTATACGAGAAGTTACCGACTAATTGGACTCGTTCTATCCAGAAGGAACTGTTTTTCAATAGACGCAGTAATTTTTGGGGTAGAATGAAAATCTGCCCTTCTACACGTGTATAGATTCCAATATTATTTCTTATTTTTTCAGATTGTGGTAGGTTAGAAACCCAGAAAAATATGGAACAAATATTTATTTGCCAGAAAATTATGACGTGCAAACAGTATATCTCCCTCTCTTTCCTTTTTCTCTCTCAGGTTTCGTTTCAGAATGAACAACCTGTAGAATTCCTTTCCATGCAGGTGATTCTCGAAGCTTATAATATTCAAATAATCAAGAAGGAAATACGGATATATGAAAACGAGCTCAAGGGTCATAATAAAGAATTGTACTAAAAATAGATACAGCTAGGGGCAAATTAATTGTAATCGTGTAAGGCAAATCACCTCAACTCCATTTCAAAAGTGCAGAGACAAGTTCTATAATGGATCCATCCAATAACATATATCGGTCTTAATTCGCAGGAGAATTACTTGAGAGAAATGAACGAGAATAAAGAACAATGCACCAGATAATAGGACACTTCAATCGTCTCATTGTTTTGGCGCTTATGTAGACATGAAATTGTACAGTACATAAAGAAAAAATGTGTAGATAAGTGTTTCCAAGTTGATAAACCTAACCTAATCTAAATACGCTTCGGGGTAATAACTGCGAAGTTTGAAGTGGCAAGAGTTTCAAAGTCAACTTTCCATTGTTAATAGGTTTTCACAACTTCTTTGGAATCTGAGAAGAGAGAAAAACCAGAAAAACTATTCCAAATAGCCTTGCTACCTTGATTTAACCTTCTTCTGAACAAACAGGATAGTGACACCAGAACACTACTTCGAAGAAAACCAAAATTAATTTCAATAACATTTTATTTATCGTGAGTTTCAGTTTCAGGAAGAGAACTCACACTAATCGTTACTTATATTTCAATTCAAACCATCAAATCAGTGTGAAGAAAGGTGTCATCAAAAGTCTCTATGACAGATCACATATCATATCATCAAACCCTGTGATTCGAGAGAGAAAAATAATTCCCATAAAAATGTATCGAGAGAAAATGCTTACCCTATTGAATTTATGATTGAAACCATCCAAAAGTTTGAAAGAAGTTCGTGTAGAGCAAAGACAAGTATTCAACAAATTCCTCGGACAAAAATGATCATTCCTTAGATCAATGCTGTATGACTCTTTTGAAAAAGAAAGTTGAACTGGGGAGATTCAATTCGAAGTAGGTTGTGTCAAAATCAACGCTAGGTGTAGCTGTGGATCAAAACGGCTATATACTGGTGTAGTTGTTCAAAATTACTTGTGGTTGAAATTCCTAAAAATTTTCGAGATCACTCGATCCATGGAATACGTTGTTGCCAATACAGATCACTTTTGGTTAGAACAGAGAATAGAACGCGAGATCAATCTGACGTTTGATGAAAACAAACTTCATCTTCAATGACCTACCTCCAAGAATAATTTCACGTTCTAGTATATTCAAAAACCATTTGAAAATTTTGTAGTGATCATAAAAAAAACACAAGAGGAGTTTGCTGGTAACGACATTCTAGAGTGTGCACGCGTTCTGAATATTCTATAAATGCAGTGATATGTGTTTTAGATATTTTCAGTTCAACCCAGAGGATTATAAAAAATAATAATGATTTCACTCTCCAGAAAAATGGCATTTTCTCACTTCACATATCCATAAAATTTGATCACAATTCTCACTCCTATTCGCTCACACGCATTAACGTGAATAATATTCGGCTGAATTGTGATACTACTTCTAAACCGAACTTTTGAATTGGGTTCACAATATTATATTGGTCAAATGAGAATATCAACAATCGACTAATTTTTTCAGCATATAGACCAGAATTCGCAACGACATAGCCACTTGGCAACACAGGACGTGCATTTGACTGTCATTTCAGCATTTCAACTGCGAGAGTGACGATACCTGGCGAATTTTTTTTGAGTTATTACTACGGTCTACGTCATCAATTCTTGATCAAGTTGGCCAGATCGGTCGTCTGATTTGCTGACAATCTTTTATATGGCTTGAAAACAACAGTAAATAGCCACCTAACTGTGGATGAATAAGTCATGACAGTGTCAGATTTTGACACTACGTACCAAACTTGTAATTTCATTGAAAATTTTTCAAAAAGGCTTGAAACAGGAGGCAAAATATCGCCAAATGAAAGTATATGCATTTTTTTCGTTTATTAAATCTCCAAATTCATGAAAATACGATAAGTGTTGGAAATATCCCAAGACGTTGTCGGATGTTTGGGTTGTTTGGTAATGTCAGAAACACTTAGTGGTACGAATTTTATTCAACTTTTGTGAAAAAAATATAATACATAACAATTCAATGTCACTGTCAGAAATTATCTTCAAATTATAAAAATAACAACTGAAAAACTCCTTTCTCGGATATCTTTATTCAATTGAAATGATTATAACTTAAGTAACTGACAGAATAGTCACTCAAATTTACACCTTTTTGATTTTGCAATTACGTATTGGAGCAAAAATACAAATTTGCCCAAAGAACAGATTTTATAAGAAATTAAAACTCCTCCTTCTCATTCATTTCATTTGTTTCTGGGGAGAGAACACCCAAGAAATGGATTCCAGATCAGTTCCCTTGACATGCTTCAACTAGTATTGTAGAAGAATGGCTTCAATAACTTCTGACTGACTCCTGTTTCCCACAGAATAAGTCATTGATACTGGCGTCACAACTCATCACAAAACCCATTTGTATTCTCACACTTCACCGAAAACATTTTCTGCAATACGCGAGCTATTTCTGACTTGAACTCCAATCTAATTTTCTCGACGACATCCATTAGAACCGAACTTCACAGAGCTTCGTACCACATAATGGCGGCAAAATGAACGACGATAATGGATGGATGGAGTCGATGGTGTAATTTTAACAGGTGCATCCTAGCTTGGCGGGATTCCATATCAATTTCCATAATTGCTGAGACCGATGCGGTATTTTGATGGATGTGAGGTCTATCGGAGAGATTATACGACATATGCTTTCGATACGAGGTAACACTGAATTTTCTCATCTATAAATAGAAAGGGAATGCCCTTTGATGTTCAGAGAATATAATGTGAACGAATGGAAGTTGTTTAGTGAATGATTGATTACATATTCCAAAGCTTGTGGTTTTATTGGAAAATGAGCCCTGAGAGAGATGCGTTTGATGTATTAAGGCTGATAACAAAAGAGTGGGACGACTATGCTCAACGAGTACTGTCGTCCTCAAAACTATGCACTGAACAAAATGTTTCCTCCAGCAAATCATTAATATGAAGCAGAAACAAAGTGGACGCCAGACCTGAGCCTTGTGAAATACCTGCATTTATTTAGAGGATATCAGACGATACCCCATGGGCAACCACGTATAGAGACTTACCTGAAATGGAAACGATACAATCTGGTTACCTGAGATATTCATTTGAATATACAACAATATTGATAAATATTTCGAAGATGTGATACTATCGGATAGTATTGACACTACATGTCTTGCTATTCTTGCTCAAGAGCCAATAAACGTATTTTATTCATCACTACAAGAACATATCCACTTGGATTCCCCAAACAAATATTCATTCTCAAAGTTATACTCCCTTTGAATTGCATGTCATATCAGAACGCTTTCCCAGCTGTTCATGGTCTCTATAATGCGCATCATTTAATGCTATATGGTTTTAACCTCAACAATTCGTAAACTAAATGACAGTCCGAAGGAGGTTATACAGATCATTTCAGCCATACACTTGTTGAATACCAATTATCTTGCTACTTCTGAAAAACATTGTGAGTGTCCTCCGGTTGTTTGATTTTTTTGTTACAAAACCATTTTATCATGGAAAATCAGAAATATGAAACTCAGTTGTGAATCTGTTTGGACCATGACTAAGAACTCAGAATCAGACAACTTTCAAAATCTGTCCATACTTTTATTGATTTGTTATATGCATAGCCTCATATCCGTGAAAGTCTTGGCCCCACCTTATTAACAAGTATTTTGACACGTCATCTATACAGATTTCCAATGCTTCATCTAGCCATCAACTGATTTTATGCTCCAAATTATTTGTTTGAACGTTATAAAACTCCAAGCGAGTAATCATCAGGATTCAATGAAGGAATCGTCGTTATGGAAGAATTGAAATACCACTCAATTTAAAGAGATTTCGAATCCAATTTCATTAATTTCTCTTAGAAAATATGAATATTCGACTTCGCATCAGCCGTCATTCTGTACACTTCAAAAATCACAGCAACTTCTTTTCCAGGAGTCTCATATATTTTCAGCCAACTTGGCAATAACATCAAATCGATACTTTCCCTTCGTTCAAGAACATACTCAAAGAAGCCACCCTCAACATTCGACTTCCAGTACGCTGCGTATTCACAACAGAAAACCTGCACTTACCGTGATTCTCAACTTGAACGTCCACTTCTGCTTGATAGTCAAGAAAAGCCATATAACGATCCAGAAGAACAGATGCAAGATGCCTCCGATGATGCATATCAGAGTGATGTCATCCAAACTTCCCCTGTACACGACGGTGTAATCGTGGATGAGGGGAGCGTTGCATATTCCGATGGAGAGCAGGACGCACAGCGCCGCACAATGCGTGAAATAGCTCCACAGGTTACTGTTCCCCTCCTCCTTGAGGGTGATTATTTTGCTCTCTCGTTGAAGATTCAGGAAGGCATTAAACCTGAAATTAAAACACGTGTTCGGGGTAAATATGACACGAAAATTACTTTATCCCACTCCTGACACCGTTCGCGCTAGTGAGGCCAATCAGGCGTGCTGTGGTTTAATTGGAGTGTGCCAATAATTCTGAGCTTGGAAAGGACCTAAAAGGGTGTACATTCCCATACTTGGAGAGTCATATGTGAGGAAAATTAATATTTGTATTATTGAAGTGGGAAATTGCTGTTGAATGTTGGTCGGATGGCGTCTCAAAAACCACTATCAGGACCTCTGCTTGATTGCCGAAATCAATTTTTCTGCAAAACGTACACAGAAGCTGAAATTAAAATACGTGTTCGGGGTGAATATGACAAGAAAATTACTTTATCCCACTCCTGACACCGTTCGCGCTAGTGAGGCCAATCAGGCGTGCTGTGGTTTAATTGGAGTGTGCCAATAATTCTGAGCTTGGAAAGGACCTAGAAGGGTGTACATTCCCATACTTGGAGAGTCATATGTGAGGAATATTAATATTTGTATTATTGAAGTGGGAAATTGCTGTTAAATGTTGGTCGGATGGCGTCTCAAAAACCACTATCAGGACCTCTGCTTGATTTCCGAAATCAATTTTTCTGCAAAACGTACACAAAAGCTGAAATTAAAATACGTGTTCGGGGTGAATATGACAAGAAAATTACTTTATCCCACTTCTGACACCGTTCGCGCTAGTGAGGCCAATCAGACGTGCTGTGGTTTAATTGGAGAGTGCCAATAATCCCGAGCTTGGAAAGGGTTTACATTCTCATACTTGGAGAGTCATATGTGAGGAAAATTAATATCTGTATAATTGAAGTGGGAAATTACTGTTAAATGTTGTTCGGATGGCGTCACAAAAACCACTATCAGGACCTCTGCTTGATTTCCGAGATGGATTTGTTTGCAAAACTTATAGAAAAGCTGCATTTTCATTTTGATTTTTCTTCATTATGGAGTATTGAAGGAATTATCTCTTGAGCTCTTCAGTGGGAAAGCCAGTAAGTTAATGAAAACTTTCACTAAAATCTTCATACAATTCCGAAATATTCAATTCGTGACAAGTCTGTCATCAGTTTCAATTGACATTTCGGTGACATTCATTCTTATGATAACCAAAAACCAGCCAACATCATGATGATTATTAGGAACTATTATTATTTATGTATGAATCAATTTTTGGCTTCTTTGTTTACCGCATAAAAAATTAGAAATTAAAACATTTATGAAGTAAAATCAAAAAATTTTACAAACACTTTCTCATTCGAAGACGTTTGATCCATTCACAAAAAGGAAGAAAAATTCCATCTAAAACAATTACTTGTTTTAGATGGAATAACCAAGTTTCTAATGTTCCATATCTTACATTATCCTGGAATTTCAATTATGACAGTTTTTATATTGATTCTGTTTTTCTGTTTTCTGCTTTTGTAAAAAATTCCACTTGGTATTATTTAATTCATTACAAATATCTCCAATCAGTTGCGCTTGCCATTAATTTTTATATTTTATGCTTTCATTTGGTTTTGGAAATATTTTGATACAATCGGATATAAAGAAAAGAAGTTTCAGCTACCCTCGAAACAATTTCGCTGGATTTCCAATAATAACGATCTGGTAAGCCATCGTGATTAATATACCAGCAACCGAAATAATTGAAACACGTGTTTGAAGCAAATAGGACATGAAAATTACTTTATCCCACTTCTGCCCCCATTCGTACTAGTGAGGCCAATCAGACGCGCGGCGGTTTAAGTGGAGACCGGCATTATCGATTCAAGGAGGTATTCGGTTGATTTGAGTTCAAGAATGCTTCCAGCTGTTTGCCACTAAAGAGATTCGAGTTCATGGAGGTTCAATTGAACAACTCAGCACAGAAAATACGTGCCATGTACACGATTAGTTGCAAATGATATGGTAGGATGTAGAACTCATTTCGACCTAGTTTTCGGTTATTTTACACTTTGAAACACACACATATTGAAGGATTTGTTGGTGAAATGGTTTTCATCATAAGAGAGTTGTTTCAATACAAATCAGTTTTCAATTCAATTCTCATTTCTGTTTGGTTCGATACTTTTTTTCGCTAGTTCTTCAACCTAGTTCTCTGCTGATAATATGATCACTTTCTATCAAAATTTCAGAAGATTGTCTTTGTGAGATTAAATCAGTCGAGAACAGAAATGTCATTATATTGAGGAAGTGTATATACTTGTATAAACTGACAACTAGCGTGGTAGCTATGAAATGAAATAATACAGTTGTTTTTGAAACTGTTCAGTTCAAATTTATGATTTACGATGCAGAAAAACTCAAAGTCGTCTCCACAATTTAATATTTGAAAGATGTCAGAACGGTAATTCAGTACATGTTTCGAACCTACATAGGTTCATCATCAGCTGAATTGACATTAAATTATGGAGATGAAAAAAAACTCAATTGGGAAATTCACATGGTGAAGTTCAAAAAGACATTGAGAAAATATTGTAGTGAAATTGTGAGTAATTTGTAATTAGGGGAATATGGGACATCCCTAACACAATAAAGACATTAAAGATTGGGAGGCTTGGAGCCCTTATGCCCAATATGCAATATTAGAAAAAGCCACATTAAAGAAAACTTTGGAAAAACACTACCGTTCATAAATTCAATTGAGTAGGAAAACAAATTTATGAGTTGATATACTGCCATCCATCTTCGTTCAGCACACCAATGATCAATAATTCAATGATTATTCTATCCCCCTGTATGAAACTGGTTTCATTATTGCAAAATATTTCAAACTTTTCCACTTATTATAGGTGGTGACGAATGTTTTTAACTAACAAGAAAAGATGAGATAGATGGATGCGGGGGAAAGTCATAATGATAACCAAGTGATTTTCTATACTGTATCGAGTGAATAAAAGACTAAACTATGAAAATTTGTCTTGGAACCAAATTTCCAACCCAGATTTTGTGGGTAAAGAGTTTTTTTTTCAATTCTAGAACGCCACATACTTTAAGAGAACTTACATAACGTTCTCATTTTGCTTAAAATCCAGCTAAGTTAAAGAAAATGATATATTCTTCTGAACTACATCATATAATGGGAATTGTTCTAGGGTAATGTGACGCTATATTTTCCGAGGAAAATGTATCTCACTTTTATATGAAGTGTTGTAAGTTAATTGGTGAGATTTTTCACTTGTTGGTTTCTACCGATCGAACCAAGCTATAGACATTAAAACTAATTAATGGACTGGTCATCATGACAGTTCTTCACAGAGCTTGATACGGAATACATTAGAGGGAGAGGATATGCACATTGGGGAGATTTTGTGAAGCACAAAATGACAATTCCATACTAAAATTACTCTATCTTCCATAACCTCTCCTCCACTGCTACATTGAGGAAGAAATGCACTCAGAAGTTTTACTCATTGTATGTTGCTCATTTCGCAGTCTTCTTTCTTTTAGGGCCAGCCCATTAGTAAACGAAAAGTATTTACGAACTCAG
This sequence comes from Zygogramma bicolorata, assembly GCA_032362365.1. Classification (NCBI taxonomy): domain Eukaryota; kingdom Metazoa; phylum Arthropoda; class Insecta; order Coleoptera; family Chrysomelidae; genus Zygogramma; species Zygogramma bicolorata. Next base: position 60,086 of record JAVJAQ010003734.1, read on the forward strand.
TTGAGACAGCACAGAACCCTATGCCAACTCATAGGATAAGTGATAATTCGCTGCCAGTGTCTCATCAAACATACGCCGACTGTAAATGCAATTTCAGTTTTTATGCTGTCTCAAGTGATTTCGTATAGATTATAGTGTCTATGATTGGAGTATAGAAAATCTGCCCTCGCGTGTGGGTAATAGTACAGGTAATAGGGAGCAAACTACTCGTGTCCATAATGCATAATTAGGCAGGAGTTATTTTATTTCATAGATAGTTGCAGTCTGACGTACTTAACCTAAAAACACAAAATACTTACAAAAATGGCGAACGGAAGTGCCGCCATTTTGTGAAAAACCGTTTGGGCCTGTATCTCCGTAACCGTGCACTTAAGGCCCACAATTATGAGGACCTTTTTCATAGATAATTAAATTTCCCATCTTTTTTATCTCATGATTTTTTTCGTAGCACTTACCGTTCACGACTTATATTATTATTACTTTTTGTTTATTCACTTTTTCACCGATATCTCTTTAAATAATTGTTTAAACAATAAATTGTTTATAACAAAACTTTCGAATCGTTTCTACAACTTTTATATGAAACTTTTTTCTCTAAAGTTAATATTTTTGAAGTTACAACGCGTTCAATGTTGTACTTCCGAATACAAGGTTATTAAGAACGAAGTATGCATAGCGTAATGATGCGATTCCGATACATAATAAAAAAAATATGAATTTTAGAATTTTTTTTATTTAATAAATAATCAAAAATTCAAGTTCTTACCTGCAAGAAATAGCGAATACCCATTAAAATTTTTTCTTTGTATTTTCTTTCATACAATTAAATATTACTACAATTAATTGTAAAACTACTGCCATAATTAAACACGCAAATAAAAAAATGGAATATTTATTGAAGAATATATGTGAAATTCATTTTCACAAATGTACACCAAAATGAATCATATGTCTTATCTGACTCTTTGGCGTTTCGATTCTCCTCTTCCTCTTCGTTATCTTCGTCAGTGGCATATAAAGATTGTAACGCCTCTATTATCCTGCTTTTCGGCACCCACAGGCTCTGCCACAGCCAGTTCTGCATTTGCATTTTCGTATTTTTTTTTATTATGTATCGGAATCGCATCATTACGCTATGCATACTTCGTTCTTAATAACCTTGTACTCGGTAGTACAACATTGAACGCGTTATAACTTCAAAAATATTAACTTCAGAGAAAAAAGTTTCAAATAAAAGTTGTAGAAAATATATCGATTTGAAAGTTTTATCACAAACAATTTATTGTTTAAACAATTATTCAAAGAGATATCGGTGAAAAAGTGAATAACGAAAAGTAATAATAATATAAGTCGTGAACGGTAAGTGCTACGAAAAAAATCATGAGATAAAAAAGATAGGAAATTCAATTATCTATAAAAAAGGTTCCTATAATTGTGGGCCTAAAGTGCACGGTTACGAAGATACAGGCCCAAACGGTTTTTCACAAAATGGCGGCACTTCCGTTCGCCATTTTTGTAAGTATTTTGTGTTTTTAGGTAAAGTACGTCAGACTGCAACTATCTATGCAATAAAATAACTCCTGCCTAATTTTGCAAAACAAAATCCTCTATTACCTGTATTATAATACAAAATTCTGCATTTTTATTTTGTAGAGATTGTAGTTGCGGTCCAGAACCGCTACATGCATGTAACGTAATAGTTTTTGGTTTATGCAAATATGTCGTTGCCTATCTTAATTTGTTTCTGTAATCTGTGTGAAGAAAACTTCATTATGTGATTCTTGCTAGACAGACTACACGTCTTTCACCATACATAGCTCCTACTTTTGTTATAGTACTACCTAGTGGAAATCACTCAGTGGAGTATTTTTTGAATTTCGAGAATAGGAATTCCACTGATGCTGTGTTATTGATAGATTTTTTAACTCGCAACAAATTAGAATCTGGTATTGGAAAGAGTTGGCAGCGAAGCGGAAAATGGAAAATATGCGGGTGAATTTTCCAAGCTCCATTAAATTTTGTCCGGTATACGAATTTCACGCATATTATCACAAAAAAATGTTCGTCTTCCGTAATTTGATCCGCCGTCCACCGTTCGAGCTTTTGATATCGATTGAATGAATGATTGGATTTTAATATCATTCGAGGAATTTTCCCCGACTTTTTCCATCTTGACATAAAAAGACAATAATCCTCTTTTTGTAACATAAAAAGCAATAATATGACCAGCAAAAATCCCTTCTACTGATATGCTTATATCAATCACAGACACTTAATTCCTACAAAAAAAAGAAAGTGTCTAGCTAAAAAGATCATTACTCCGAGTACTTTTTGGAAGTTATTATTTTTCTTCGTAGTTTTTTTGAGTTAGTAACCTACCACCATTTGAAAATATCAAGTATCAATGTTGAAATATATGCACAAGTGTAAAATGGCAAATAGTAAATTATTTATTTATATAGTATACACATAAAAACATGGAGATATACTCTATAAAATGCTACATGGTGATTTACAAATTCCTCGAATGTATTTCAAAAAAATTTGATGAAAACCAACTTTTCCCAGTTAGCCAATTACAAGTGAAATTAGTTTCATCGTGAGAATAACGAAAATTTATGAGGCATACTCTTCGGAAGTATATAGTGTGTTCCATTGAGAACAAATTCTGGGTAAGCCATCATGTACCACGCAGCGAGTATTTTTTTGCAGATTATGATTTGTTTCAGATTCAAGTATTTCCTATTCCAAAGTCAGACTCTTGGAAATTGGTCCAAATAATCTGTCATTGCCGCCCGGTCTATCAGTCAGCATGATGAAAGCAGATTCCTTTAATTTCTTTTCCATTTGCTCTCACATTCCATTCTACTTTATGATCTCCATCGGCAGTGAGAATTCATTCAATTAATTTTGAACCACCAATCGGTAGGTTTTTGATGAAAAAAATTACAAAGAAAAAAGTAATACTATTAAGAAAGTCATTTGTTTTTACTGCGTTGATGAGCCAAATACATGTAACTCTAATCAAATTAATAGTATCTTCAGAAAATGTCTACACAAAATAAAGGGAAAAGTGGAGAGCCGATTGTATTGAAATTACACTCATCCCGTCATTTCGTTCCTCAAGCTCGAAAGCTCCTTTCTCCTCAAGCAGAGCGTCGTTAATAGTAATAATAATAATATTCGACTAGATTCTACTCGCACCAAATATTTTCCATTCCGGTCTTTTCAGTTTGAAATGGGAATCTCTTGACAGTGTTCTTTAAAATATTATCGAAAGCTCATAACGCTCAAAACGTCAGATAAATTCCCTACACAGACTCTTTTTTCATCGGACTGAGGAAGTTTAATATTGAGAGAAACAACAAACACGTGTATGTGACATTTTTGTGTGTGTATAGGAACCAGATAAGAAAAACCCTATGGTTGGATAGATTTCAGATTGAAACTTGTTGAACCTTTCACGCTCTCAAACTCTTTATAAATTTTGTGAATTTCTTTGGTAGAATACAATGCTGGCAAAACAAAGTATGCCCTTCAAAGAAGTGCGTTTATAATGATTTCGAATTCGTGTTAATCCACAAGCGGCTACAAACGATGAACAAGAAATAATCAGAGAGACCATCCCGATTCGAAAAACACACGAGATTTCTTTATTCTTCTGGGAATCCTCAGAATTCTTATCTCCTTTCATTCGGCAGTCGTACCAATTGCCGGACTGCGGTTGTTTCGTTCTCATAATCTGATTGGGGAACTCGTAACTCGATTCATTGGAAATCCGGATTTCTCTAGGGGGATGGGATCATTTTGCAATTGGTTCAGTTGGGATTCACTTAATTTCGCGAAAACATCAATTCATCCTATTCGGCCCAAGTACTATACTAATTAATTAATTATTGATTTTGTCGTTTAGTTAAACACTATTTTGAACGTGCTTTCCATATGTTTTCAGGTTTTTATGTAGATAGTCTGAATGCAATATATCACTAGTCTCAAAGGTACCACCTGGTACAGGGACAATATGGCTGATCGATTTCACAATTAGTCACTTTCAACATTATCAGATAGGTCGGTCAAAAAAACATGCTTGGATTTTGATGGTTGAAATTCCTGTGATCCATAAAATTAACTCAATTTGAAACCCGTCAAGAAACTCATCGAGTCGAATACAAATGAAAATTGAATTGGGTTAGTGAAAATAGGCAAAGTGAAAATTAAATTGTCTATTCGGAGAAGGAGAGAGTAAATGAAAAAGAAAATAAGAAAATGAAGTTATAAAAAAATTGTAATCATAAACTATTTCATTGTTCCCTAATTTCAATCAATTTTTTGGTTTTAATGTTACCGATTATCCATTATAAAAACAACAATATGAGATCTAATAAAAAACAAAATGAAATATGAATAAATATGACTGGTTATTTCAAACCGATTTCACAGAAGTCATTTTGATAGGAAATTGAAATAACTACCATTCAAGAGGGTCAATCACACCCCAACAAATGGGATATTCGGATTATGGAAGCATGAAACTCCACCAAATTATTCATATTTACTTAGTGTAATCTCTTTTTGCTTCACCGATTCAATCAATATTGAGTGAAAATATGTGTCATGAAATTGACTCCTGGAGAGTTCCATCATTTATGGGTATGATATCATGAGGTCATCCTTATCAAGAGATCTGAACGAAATACAGCTGGAAAGACAAGCTGTATGATGATAGTCATAAAAATCTAGCCTATGGAATCAAACTACATTATATGACTATTTTCATTGTGTTTTTTCATATAAGAAAACTTGAATACGAAATGCATAAAAATGAAATACATATTCGTGACATCAGACAAATCAAAATTTTTAGAACTTTGTATACATCTTGATATATCGTTTTGAAATGGAGCAAATTCAAAGGGAACTTCAAAGCCCTGGGCATAATGAAAGAGTGACAATCCTAAATTTTAAAATATCCAAGAGAGCGAACAATTGAAATCAGAATGTACCTGAACAATGAAAAACACTATAAAGCGTATAATGTCATCTAAGAATATCTACCCAAGAGGCAACTTCTCCCTCCTCATACCATTAAAAAAGTTCAAAGCGTTATATGGTGAAATAACCTCTAGCTATTTAGATACTGGCTTTATGTGATCAGGAGTGAAGAAAACTGTGTTACTTCCGGATAGATTTTATTTTCTCCTTCAAAGACATTAACACGAGGTTTTATATGAAAATAGCAAAACAACTTCCATGGGAACATTTGAACTAATATTTGTAATATTATTAAAACTCTGGAATATTATTCTTTTATATTTGAAATAAGACACAAACTGTATCTTTAAATGTGTTATTTCAAGATACAAAAGAGTTATATCACAGAATTTCAATAATAAGACAAATAATAGTCGAAATGTTTAGGATATAAAATATTTCCGGAAGATTGACAATTAACAATGAGTTTTCTACTCTCCTGACTGCAACCAAAGATAGTTGTGTTTATAAACATATATATATATATAGTGTATTGGAAGTATTGGGGATGCAGTCAGTAGATTGTTATTCAAAGAAAACTCTTTGTTACTTTGTCAAGCTTTCGAAAATTGTTATTTTCTTTTTCAGGACAACTACAATATGATATATTATAATTACAAACTAACAAATACGGATGTACAAGTACTCACTTAACGTGAGAAATGCAAATTTTATGAGTGAATCATAAAAAGTCACTTTGATTTACTGGTAAGTTACAATTTGAAATTTTTCACAACGGAAACGGTATTCTTCTTTTTTTGATGAAATTGTCATGTTATCATACCGGGTGAATCAGTACTACTATACGATTGATCTCTAGATTTGTTTTGATCAAAAGTGAGAATATAACTGTAAATCACACTAAGGTTATCAAGGTCTGTTCTTTTGTTCATACTATTAATGTTTCCGTTGATATGCTTCCAATAGTTTCAGCCTTACAAACTCCAAATTCTAAACTGTGTGAATATTTAACTGATATTATTACCAAAGCATATAACATTGATAACCCTTATTATGTGAAAGATTCCTTTTCTTTTAGCGAATTCATCAATAATAAACAAATACCTCCAAATTATGTTGTTATCAGTTTAGATGTTGTCTCACTATTCACAAACTTACCTTTGGAATTAGTGAAACAATGTCTACATGAAAAATGGGAAGATATATCAAAACACTGTAAACTGGATAAATCAATGTTCTATGAAATTTTAGACTACATTTTCGACTCTAATTACTTTATTTTCGATGGCAAATATTATAAACAAATTTTTGGCACACCAATGGGTAGTTGTATATCCCCAATATTGGCAAATTATGTTTTAGATCGAATCATAGAATATTCAATTTCCAAATTAAATTTCGAAATTCCTTTCATCAAAAGATTTGTGGATGACTTGATCCTTTCCGTTCCCTTCAACAGTATTGAAGAAACAAAACGAATCTTCAATAGCTACAATGATACCATTCAGTTCACTGTTGAAAAAGAAATATCCAATTCCATAGCATTTCTTGATATGACTCTGATAAGAACGTCAGATAATCATATTATCAGTAAATGGTACAGAAAACCATACTGTAGTAACAGATTTATTAATTATTATTCATACCATCCTACAAAAATGAAAATTAATTTTCTCAAAAATATGAAAGATAGAGTTATTAAAGTAACTCATCCCTCACTGAGAATTGAATGTTTAAAAGATCTAAGACGTATACTTCTAGAGAATTCATACCCATCTAATTTGATAAATAAATTACTATTCAGTGAAATGAATATAACGGAAAGACATGTCACTCACGATGATAATAATTTGATAAAATACCGATCCCTACCTTACATCCAAGAACTCACCCCAAAATTGATAAACGTTTTCAAAGAAGCTAACATCAAAATTGCACAAAAAAACATTAAAAATGGTAAAAGACTCTATTCAAAAATCAAATATCCAATTGATATCAATCACGAATCCAATGTGATTTACAAAATTCCTTATAATGATTGCGATAAAGTATATATTGGTCAGACTTCTAGACTTCTAAAAGGCAGAATAATATCCCACAAAAGTGACAGTAGACGTAATCTAAATTCATGTGCATTATCACGACACGTTAATGATTTAGACCACAAAATGAATTATAGCGAATCGAGTATTTTAGATTACGAAACTAATGAAATCAAACGAAAATTCTTGGAAATGATTCATATCAACGAAAACATTAATAGTATGAACAAAAGAACAGACCTTGATAACCTTAGTGTGATTTACAGTTATATTCTCACTTTGAATCAAAACAAATCTAGAGATCAATCATATAGTAGTACTGATTCACCCGGTATGATAACATGACAATTTCATCAAAAAAAGAAGAATATCGTTTCCGTTGTGAAAAATTTCAAATTGTAACATACCAGTAACTCAAAGTGACTTTTTATGATTCACTCATAAAATTTGCATTTCTCACGTTAAGTAAGTACTTGTACATCCGTATTTGTTAGTTTGTGATTATAATATATCATATTGTAGTTGTCCTGAAGAAGAAAATAACAATTTTCGAAGTCAAGATCATACTCGTTTTATATATATATATATATATATATATATATATATATATATATATATATATATATATATATATATATATATATATATATATATATGCAGATTCACACGAAAGGAAAGCCCAGTAATGATCAAAGAACACCGCGTGAATCAAAGGACAGGAAATACGAATTAACATTTACTTTGAATTTCTGAAGTTTGTAATCCTCAGGAAAAACCTCTTTTGGCAAGGAGTTCCAAAGCTCAGCTGTTCTATTGAAAAAAAAAGATCCCTGAGCAAGAGAGGTTCGACAGGTTTCCAAATTCACAACAAAGGGGTGGAAATTCTGTACTCGTAGAGTCATCCGTGTAGATATTGCCAAGGGGGGAACGATTGATAACAATTCGAAAGAGCATCGACCGTGAAAGTATCTATAGAAGAGAGACAAGTCTCCGACCCTTCTACGATGTTCCAATTAAGTGAGCGAGCCTGTGTGCGAAGATCACCAACAAGACGAATTGCCTTTCTCTGAATAGAATCGAGAAGCCTCAATGAATGTTTTGGTGCCGAACTCTACACATGAGAACTGTATTCCATGCCAGGTAGTATCTGAGCCTTGTAGATCATTAGAAGCTGACGAAAAGTGAAGTATTTTTTCACAAGAAATAGAAATCCAAGTTTCTGGAAAGTACTTTTAGCGATCGATCTCACATGGTTTTCCCATGAGAGATTATCATTGGTCGTAATTCTTAGCATCGAGATACTTGATTTTGTAGGAATAGTTACTCCTAACATCTGAATATTTGATGATGATATATCGGCTTTTCTTGAGAATAGACATGCTTGGGTTTTCCTGGCATTAAATTCCACCAAGTTCATGTTACCACATTCTATGATTTTTGCCAAGTCGTCGTTAATTTTATTGACGTGAATGTTTCTTTGAATTTTTGTTTCTCGAGTTGGTATGGGGACTCTGGAAGAGAAACTGGTATGAACAGTACTGTCGTCCGCAAAACTATGTATTGAACAAGATGTCTTCTCGAGCAAATCATTGATATGAAGCAGAAACAATGTGGACGCCAGAACTGAACCCTGTGGAACACCTGAATTTATTGGGAGAATTTCAGATGATACTCCATCAACAACCACATACAGAGACCTATCAGACAAAAAACTCTTCAACAAAGCACACATCTGAGGAGGCAAACCATAAGACGGCAGTTTAGAAAGGAGACCTATATATATATATATATATATATATATATATATATATATATATATATATATATATATATATATAAGAAGTCGATTATTATAGCGACTGGAGAAATGTACACTGTAATGGATAGCGGGGTCTCTCAGTCAGTCCAAATGAAAAGTCCTGTTTTACTTTGCCAAGCTTTCGCTTCTATTGTGAAGCTTCTTCAGGGCCTATAATTTATTGTTTTTTTTTTCTCTCATCAACATTATTAACTATACTCACAGTAAAAATGGTGTAAAAATATTGAATTAAACATAAATTGGTAAAAAATGTGTATACATGTTTGTAAAATTGTTTTTTTTTGACAAATGTCATACCCTCACATATATGTCATTTTTCACGTCTATGATGATTTGATAATTAATTCTACAGAGGGATGTATTGATTGGGAAGATTTTAATTATTACGTTTTTGATGTAGTTCCAGTAAGTTACTGTAAATGTTGCTGAGGTTATCAATGTCATTTCTTTTATTCATACAATTTGAAGATTTATTTATTTCGACCATTTCAACAAAAAGGCGTTTGGAAATATTTTTTTCTGTACGTAAAATTTTGGTATTGGGGTTATTTGGTTTATGTCCTGTTTCTATAGAATGTTGTGCTAATGCGCATAATTTCTTATTAAGTTTTATATCACTTTTAGGAGATGTTATTCTATTATTGAGAATTCTAGACGTTGTTCCAATATAATTTAGGTCACAATTGTGTAATAAACATTATCGAAATATTGGAAAAACTGTGTTATAAGAGTACACTTCCGTTCTGCTGTTCACCCAAAAAAACTACAGTTTTGTATATATATATATATTATATATATATATATATATATATATATATATATATATATATATATATATATATATATATATATATATATATATATGACTGGAACTCCCGCGTCGAACCGGGAATCCAGACAAGGTTCGACCGGAAGTTCCATTATCATCATCAATCAACATCACATATCCATTAGCATCGTGCACATATTTTGGCTGATAATTCAGTTATTGATTAGACGAAAATCATACTATGCTCAATATAAATAGTAAAATGAATGCAATTCGAAACTCAAATAGTCGCCAAACGATACCAATTGAGAATGGTGTGATGCGACTGGAGTGAAGAAACTCCCTCCTCAATCCCTCTTTCCAAATATCACACTCCCTAATATTGTTCCAAAACGCTGCCTAACATACCGCCGACAATCCGCCGAACTTTAAAGCCGGCGTGTTTTTTTCAATCATCAAGTTTTCCGGGACTCCTCAAAACCGTTCAGCGGCAGTCCTTTTCCTTTTGGCAATCACTCCGGCTAATTCCCGCCTGGCAGTTGTTGAATTCCCACCATCTTATTAAGGCCGTCTAACTCGCTTGATCGGAAATCCGGAGCTTCGGAATCCATTTTATTAAACTGCCACACGAGCGGCCGATTTCAGCAGTGGGATAGTTTTGCAATTGGTTTAGCTGGAGTGGTACGGCCCGACTGACAGATTCGATGAGAATCGAATGCCGCTCGAATGCGGACAAGGAAATATAATTATTTTCCACAGAAGAATCCATCCGGCCGGAATGACAATCAGGAGTTGGATTTATTTCATTCCCGCAGAGCTAAATCAAATCCGGTTGTAGTTTTTCTGTATCGGAGAGTTGGCACAGTGAATGAATAGCTTCGTCGGTATTTGTTTTACCTAATCGGAGTCTCTGGCCCGTTGAAAGGATTCAGGCAGTGGAGGTACACTTGATTAAATCCGTTCGGACTAATCAAATAGAAATTCGTTAATTTCTGCTGATAACTTCGCAAGGAATCTGTATCTGTAGAGTAGGGAGGGTGAGTGTAGGCCCACAGCACTTAGGCCACATGTGACCCATGTACATCCTCCCGAGGAGCTGTTCTCCTAGGTCATCGTCCATCATGTCCTTTTCTGGAAGGTGGACAGGTCACTAGGAGATATCTCCTTTATATCGGCCGTTGTAGGCCAAGACTCATCGAACACACACTCTCTTATTGATGATAACTCCGGACACTCGCATAAGACATGCCTGACAGTTTCATCTTCCTGTTCACACATCCTGCATAGAGATGTGTCAACTAGCCCCATAGTATGGAGGTGTTTCCTTAGTTGACAGTGACCTGTCAGAAATCCTACTGTTAAACTAGGTTTCTCCTAGTCATCGCCAAATACTTCTTCGGATCCAGCTTCCTAGGGTCGCCGAGGGTAATCCTGGCAAGACTACATCCTTTGATTTCATCCCATCTTTTTAGGGATTGAGCATGGGTGTGACTTTTGGCTATTTCCGCTAATGTCGAAGTTATCAGGCGGTGGGTGTCGCTGGCCCCTAAATTTTTTAGTCCAGCCTCTTCTCTGGCTAAATAATCGGCAATACTGCTCCTGTCGTGCCCTTTAACCCAACTCAAGATAATATTGTTATCTGCGAAGGCGTTAGCTACGTCTTGGTGGGACTCTTGTACTAGCCCTGAGATAACACGTCGTCTGTTCAAGGCTAATAAGGCTTGTCTACTATCAGTGCAGATTATTATGTATTTGCCTGAAATTCCTTTTCTGGTTAGTTCTCTTGTGGCGATTGAGATACCAGCCAGTTTTGTTTGAACCACGCTGGTATTTTTTCCTATTCCTCATTTAATCCTTAGGCTTAGTGATCTGGAGTAAACTCCACATCCTGAGCCTTCTTTGCTTGTTGAGCCGTCTGTGTATATGCGAAATCCATTTGCAGGATCTGGCTCTGCGTTCTGTTTTATTTGTATTCTGTAGGGTTTGTTAAACACAAACCTGGGTTCAATTGCATCGCTGGCTGCCTGCAGCAGAGGTGGCGCAGTAAGCTCTTCTTTTCATATGCTTAGCCTCAATTGGTACCCGCTCCTACCTCCGGTTCACACCAGCCATGCGCAATCGTACCATGGCCATTAGCGCAACCTCTTTAACTTGCAGGTCCAGAGGGGTCAGAGCTCAACTAGTTTCATTGCCGTGGTTGGTGTTTTTCTCATGGATCCATGAAGCCATTCACCGTATTTGATTTAATGTTGGATGGCCGTTGCTTGTAGAATCTTTGGTCCCCATAGAATGGCTCCGTGCGCGTACCACTGTCCTCTGACACTGCTCATAAGCCAAATATGCTCTTTTTGCTCTGCTCTACAGGTGAGAGGTCTGTGTTAACTTCCTATCGAGGGTAATACCAAGGTATTTCACCTCTTCAGAGAAGTCTAGTTTGCTTTTGAAAATTTCGGGAGCATTTAAGCCCTATATGCTTCTTTTCTTGGTGGTCTAACTCGCTTGATCGGAAATCCGGAGCATCGGAATCCATTTTATTAAACTGCCACACGAGCGGCTGAATTCAGCAGTGGGATAATTTTGCAACTGGTTCAGCTGGAGTGGTACGGCACGACTGACAGATTCGATGAGAATCGAATGCGGACAAGGAAATATAATTATTTTCCACAGAAGAATCCATCCGGCCGGAATAACAATCAGGAGTGGGATTAATTTTATTCCCGCAGAGCTAAATCAAATCCGGTTTCTCTCTGCAGTTGTAGTTTTTTCGTATCGGCGAGTTGGCACAGTGAATGAAAAGCTTCGTCTGTATTTATTTTACCTAATCGGAGTCTCTGGTCCGTTGAAAGGATTCAGGCAGTGGAGGTACACTTGATTAAATCCGTTCGGACTGATCAAATACAAATTCGTTGATTTCTGCTGATTACTTCGCGAGGGATGTTTGGTTTCATTATTTTCAGCGTCTATGGAACAATACCGAGGAATGTCTTTTGTTGTTGGGGAAATAGAGTTGATGCTCCAGTAACAGTAGATGAACTAGTTTCCATCGACAATGATTCTTGTGAAATGAATTAATAAAGTACAGAGACCAGATAACAAGACCTCATTCCAAATGTATCCGTTCGAAAAATTGTGGAATTGGAAATTAATTGCATCATTTGGCCCCGTTTGAGTTCAAGAAACAATCTTGAAGCCCATATCGACGATTTTTTTCACCTATTCCTCAAAACGTCCAAAATCTTCATTCGAACTATCGTTTGTAAATGGAAATTATACTCAGTGTTGCCACTTGAGTCATCTATACTGAGAATATATATTTTTCTTTTTGCTTTAATATTTTTCATGATAGTGATCTCGGTTAAATAGAATATACTCTTTCTTCTCCACGTCATTCGACTCCATTTCGATATTTCTGTATGAACTTGTAAGTTAAATCGAATTTAGTTCACCACTGTTTATTTTCTTGGGAATGAGTTAGCATAACATGAAACGAACTTTGAAATAAGTGCCAAAAAATATTCATTAGGTTTTACGTTATTGTATCATGATATCTATCTATATTCTTGACGATACTTCCTTACACATTCATTTTCCGTCTTCAGTTTTCCACGATAGGGAAAACCCTGTGATTTTCAACGAATAATACATGCAAAAAAAGGGAAAAAAACAACATACTACTCGGAAAAGTGACTCCAGACACCAAAGTACTGTGCGATGATAGATCGTCCTTTTTTGAGGATGGCCATGCTTGGGTTCTATAAGCAATGAATTGTACCAAGCTATAGGACACTCATTCTGAAGTTTCTTTCAGATCCGCAATTATAACGTCCCCACCTACTGCTATCAGAGTTCTGAATTCACGTGATGATGGGTTTTAAAAAACCAAACGATGTGAAGAGAACCATCCTCTGTATAGCAATACACTGAAATCACAGTTATAAGTTATTTGATTTTTTTTGTGTTATGTTACCTTTGCACAGAAAATATTATTTGTTACAAATACTTTTATATTGGCTATTGAATTAATACAGGAATTTGAAGACAATGAAAAAAATAAATCAAATCGGGTACGGAACTGAGTAAAAAGAGAATACTGCAAATGGTAATAGGTATAAATATCTTCTATCCAGAAAAATATTGAAAATGAACAATAAAAATAATTTTCGGTGGGTGCGTGGTGGGATTAACGATTCGGAAACCGAATCTGCTTCCATTCTCAAATGAATATTTCTCTTCTTGGTTCGTATCTGTATAGATTCCAACACTGATTTTTTCAGATTGTGATAGGTTGAGAACTCAGGAAGAACTATGAAGGAAAATACTGTTGGATTGATTCATATGTATTTGGTATTGCTAATCAGTTGTTTCTATCTAATTAGCTGAAACTTAATGGCAGAAGACACATCCAGATTTCTGCTAATAATCAAATTATCTCCAATTGTGAAACTGATAAAGTTGAACCACTGGGCCTTACATTAGATAATAGTTCATCACTAGTGCAAGCATACTGAAGACCTCATATTTTCACTCATATGTTTCACTCCCATATTAGTTATGGTGTACCTCTTTGAGAAATTCATGTCATTCCATTCAAATATTTAGGATGCAAAAGAAGGCACTGAGGGTCCTGGCTGACATTGGATACAGGAATCACTGACAAAAAAATTTCAAAAAACTCAGAATCATGCCATTGCCAACTTCATTCCTATTTATGTTATGATTGAAATACATTGAAACCATCCTTGACGAAACAATGTCATATTCACGAACATAACACAAGGAACTCTCACCACATTAGAACAAATCGATTTTGCCTTCACTTATCGCAAAAAACAATCCATAGATTACTCTCTGTACAATATCTTGCCTCAAGATTCAAAAGATCTCAGTCTAAATACCATCAAGAGAGAAATGAAAAATTATTAGACATTGCTTCTATTCTTCTATGATATATATCTATATATATATATATATATATATATATATAAATGCTGGGCTGTTGTAAACGTAAACTCTTTGTTATTTGGTCGAGCTTTCGAGAATGTTTATTCTCTTTTTCAAGACATTAACGTGAGGTTATGTATATCTTAAAAACACTTACGGTACGGTTATTCATGAAAGAGAAACAAATATTTTCCAAAATCTTTGTACAATTTCAGTGTTTATTAACAGTTTTTAATTGATTTTACACCACATAAGCATGAGAAAATGATGTTTTCCCATTTTTCCTCATATCTACGCATGACTTCTTACATAACCTCACGTTGATGTCTTGAAAAAGAGAATAAACATTCTCGAAAGCTCGACCAAATAACAAAGAGTTTACGTTCACAACAGCCCAGCATTTTGACTGCATCCTCACAAAACATTCCGCTTTTCCTCAACTAGTCAGTCAAGACTACCCTTCGCCTTTTCTCTCTCTCTCTCTCTCTCTCTCTCTCTCTCTCTATATATATATATATATATATATTTTCAGATGTGATTTTCACACGTTATCCAAACACATATTACAAACATATTGTAATATTTAACGTAGTCAAATAAATACACCAATACTACTACTAAACTACTTCCATCTTTCGAAATACTATGTCGTATACGACATAGTATACAATAATACATGTGAAATTGAACTATTGCACTCTGGGTTGAGATAATGCAACTACTTTCATGCGAAATTGAATTTTGAGTGTCGAAGTGTTGAAATTGAGGGTTAATTTTTTTTTAATCATCCACATTTCCAACTTTTCATCACTCAAGATTCCTAAACCCACGAAAAAAGCATCCCCGCACCTCCTCTGAGCCAAATCGACATGATAAACGAAATTAACGACCCATCAGCCCTTATCCCAATATTGATTTTTCAGTCAACGCATAGATAGGTACTGGAAAAATGAATTACCTTGTGTGCCCGTAGAAGTACATGACGATGCTCGAAGCCAGGACCAACAGAGTCGACAGGATATACATGGCGAAGGTAACTTCGGAGTTAAGCAGGAAGGGGGTAGGGCTGCCGAAGTTGTAGACCCTCGAGTTGTGTTTGAGCAGAGGCAAGGCTTTCCACACACCGACCACGTGGACCTAGAACAAATAGGGCGTGAATAAACATCGCTTTCATCGAATTAACTTGTCGAAAGGGACCGTTCAAAATGTAATTATAAAAATAGATAGGATGGAAGAATGGATATATGTACTTTTTGGTATGTTTTTTTATCATCCTGCATAGAAATGTATGTGTTTCGCAAATCGCTAGGAAATATTCACATTCTTGACAAAATTTCTTAGGAAAAAGTAAGGATTTCCTCTCTGTGAGAAAAGGTATATTACATGTAAGGTATAAGTATATAAGTAAAGTACATGTAATAAGTGTACATGTAATTTACACTATCATTCCCACGACTACCTATTTTATTAAACAATATGTAATCATCAGATCGTATATATGTAGTATACGCTACAATATGAAATCACCTTGACAGCAACCTGACAGCTGACAGTCCCTAGAGGGGTACTTGCAATTGACTATTGATGAATATAGATTCCTTCCATTATTCAGACTTACGAAAAAACACATAATTCCTATAGATTTTTGGGCATCAAATTATTTAATGCTTTGCCACAGCAATTCAAGGATGATAATATGTCCTGTACATCATTCAAAATTAAGATCCGTAATTATTTAACACAGCATTGTTTTTACTCTGTTAATGATTATTTGGAACATGTGGTTACTTGTGCATGTGAGTAGCAGATTATTCTAAGAATTAGAGATTATTTCATTGGTATTACTAGATTTTTCTTCTTTCATTTTAACATGCTCATGTTGTCTCAAATTATGATATTCACCTCACTCGTATGTTCATTATGTCTTTGTGTGAAGCGTATTTTACCTTTTTTTTTTCTTATGTGAACCTTATCACTATCTATGACGAATGTATGCATGTTCAATTGTTTACATGAAATAAATATTTCTATTTCTATTTCTGATGGCGTCGGCCAGAATCTTTGCTTCAATGTAATGATTTTTGAAATGATATTTATTATTATAACTGTTTTTTTTGTGTTAGTCTATGTTTGAATATTGTTTCTGTAAAAAGTGCACATGAATTTGCAATAACTTTCATGCTGAAATTAGGAAATAACGATGATTAACGTTCATTTGAAAAAGTGATAATAAGTAAGTAGACAACAATTCTTTTCCTTTTCTTCATTCTTTATGAATAATTAGTTATCTATCAGTCCAGTTTTTATATAAATAATAACACTAGAGAGGAGCAATTAATAATTGCATCTGTGAATCTTTCGGGATTCGCGAGTTTGACGGCTTATTGATTGAAATTACTTTCTGCATGAGTGGGAATGAAGGTCACTTTCCATTATTTTTGAAGAAATTATTCGCAATTTTTTCAAAATTAATTAATATCTGTCGAATTTTGAATGATTTGCGTCTAGACTTAGCAATCTTCATAGTCGTCCAGGACTGTTAGGCCTTTTCTATCTGGTAAACAATTACCTTTTCTGGGGATTATTGAAGCTATCATTATTATCATTCATTTAATTAATGATCCAATTGTCCTCTTCATGTTAATATGAAAATTATTTCCTTGCGATGTAAGCTAGCATCGCTATAATTACTATTGCGTTTTTCACACAGTCAAATGGACATTTTTTCACTCACCTTGTACAAAATTGACATTCCAGCGAAGGATAAGAGAGTATGTAATCCGTTGATGAGTAACTGAAAGGAGAATATCAGCCCCAAGCACTTGTTGGTAGCCCAAAAAAGGGCTGGATATCTAACAGAGTAGATAATAAGTGCGAGAGCTAAATTCATGTATTCGATGCTGACCGGACCACCGAATCCTGATTCTGAAACAAAGAAAATAGTCAATTTTTTGGTAGAATCACTAAGGAATAAAAAATTTCAAATTCAAATCATAATGCATTCACGAGTAGATAGTGCGTGAAAAAACTGCATTTATCAAATAGTGTACATCTTTCTAGCAATACCGTTATTTCCTTCGTCATTATGTAGCTGTAAGGGTTTATTATGATGAGAGTGGCCCTGCGGATGTGTTGAACCTTGGAAGGAAAGGTCTGACTAGCAAAATTACCAAAGAAAATTTTATGAAATCTCTTTCAGTTATGCAAACATTTGAAACTGTACTGGAAGTAAGTGCAGTGAAAATAACAAGGAGATATGGAAAGAGAAGAAATCGAATGAAATTAGAACTATTCGGAAAATATCGCCGATTCATAATAATATTTATTTACCATTTTCAAGTGAGAATCTGAAATTTTCAAATATCCCGAAAGCTGACAATATTTTCTGGAGACAAATTGTGTTCATAGTTCCAAGATACGATTATCCCTCGAAGTTTTATCTCTTTACTACAATGAAACTATATACCATGTCTTTGAAAGAATTGAAAGAAATTTGCTCGAGTAAAATAGGCAATCAGTTTTTTTTTGTTCGATCTTACCAGGAATGACCGATACTGAACTACGAAGGACTGCATATTCAGTGATATGAACAAGACAATATCAGATCTCGACATTTTCAACTCACAAGGAAGTCGTTTTGGTATTGGAAAAAAAATGTTTCACGGAATAAGTTTATTTTAAAGAACAGTTTTTGTATGTACTAAAGGAGTGCCTATATGTGTTTGAATTTTATCCATGTAAACATATGTCACATATTTTTCAACTGTTTCAAGTGAAAATTCTTTGAAACTATAAAAACTATAATTCCTAATCGTTATATCCACTGATTGGTATACACAATTTTCTGAACTGAAATTTAAAGAGGTAAAATATATGACAACGTAATTGAATAACACTGCGTTGTTATAAAAAATGAATTCATATTCATAAAAACTAAAAGGTCTTTGAGAATTGCTACTCTGAATATGTAGTTCAAACCAGATATTTCGATGAGAGAATTATGCAACATCAGTGCAGCTTATCCAATCCATTCTGGCACAAACTCAGCTACTCTTCCAGTTGCACATTGGTAGTGCAGATCATGGCCAAAGAAAAAAACCTTCTCGTGGTAAATTTCAACACAGTGACCACATATAATAGATGTTTTTTCAACTTAGTATACCTCACATAGATTGCTGGGCATATAGGTTTTCAGTTCTGTGCCAAGATGGATTGTATAAGCTGTACATTTTGGAATTTCTCATGATATGAGAACTATATGCCATTATTGAATAAAAAAAATTGATACAATTCACTGCAAGTTTTAATTTTAATGAGGTTTACAAAACCGCGATACGTGTTTCGATAGGAAATAAGCTTCTTCGAGCAAACAAATCTTGAAGGTATACTTGTAGATTCATCCTCTGACAACCCATTATAGAATATCCTACATCTCAACTGGATTAAATTGTTATCTATTCTGGTGACACCACAGCGTAATTTCTGAGGGTTTTGAAAGTGCTTCCTGTCGTATCCCAAGACGGTAAACATTTTCCTGGAACATCTACCGTTCATAAATGTTTCCGCCTGATTGGTTCAGTTTTGTGTCCTTTAATTAAATTTCAGACTCCCGATGTCAACATGTAAGAACAGCTGAGCGCTGCTGCTTTGAATGAAGCATCCTATACTTTGGAGGAGTTTGGGGTTGCAAGAGACAACTCTCGAGTTAATTAAAACACGCCATTAATTAATGCCACTAACGAGGTTCTGTAATAGTTCGAATTGCATCTTTTCAGAATATAAGCATTTAATTAAATGGATGCGAAAAGTTCTATTAGACATTCATTAATAAGATAATGCCGGAAGTTAAGGAGTGCTCATTGATAGCAACAAACTGTAAACATTTTGTTCAGCTATTCTGACTTCATAGATATTATATATTCGTGGATTCATGTTAAAGATAGAGTGCTTGTAAACAGATACACTCGATGGGTCATGAACCATTTCAAAACTACGTGAATCCAGTGGTGTGTTGAGATTTTCTCCAAAAAATTGTTTGGAAGAGAAGAATCATTACATGTTTTATCGTCTTCATAGGTTCAACAACTTAGCTGTAATTCAATTAAGATGAAAAATCGTCTCATACAAGACATTGTGGAAACACTTCAAACAATCTATAAGTTACGAAAAAACTTGAAGATTCTGGATGTGACACCGAGTCTGAAAATCTTCTAACAACACAATCTGCATTTCCCTGGATTCCCATATTATTCCACTGAGCGCTTTCAAAGCGATACGCTTTTCGTTAACGGATATTTCATCACTGAAAAGATCCATCCGATCTCAAATCCTCTTCGAGAGTGTGTATCTATTATCTGCAGCATCGATCTTGCTAAAGCGGCTTTCTTGCCTTACAAATCCTTTGGTTTTGCGGCTGGAAAAAAAATGCGGAAAAACACCAGAAGTCGAGGAAAAGAGTTCCGCTTTTTCGTAATTCCGGATGCGTTTTTCCAAACGGAGATTTAATGACAGTTTATAGGCCAGTAGTAGTATGATAAAACTCATAGTCAACCACAAAAGTCGAATGCGTGTCTCTATAAAATAAGAATTTGAGAATAGAGTTCAATTGAAAAATATGAATATATGAAACTCATTGATTTTACGGCATTTTTACTTACATTTCAATAACCCCTATTATTTTTAATTAGAATTGAAATTCGTAACTCTGGTTATATATTGACCATGGATATCACCAGAAAATATACTAGTAGTGGCTGGACAAATTTGGTACCTTTATTTTATGAGTCAGGAAATATTCTTCCTACATATGGGGTGAAAATTGTTGACCTTTAAATTTATTACACATGGAATTCTTTTCGAGATGGAATCTGAAAGACACCATCCAAGCATATTACTAAAGTATATTCAGGAGAATCGATTGATCAATTAGAGTTGACGCGATTTTAAGAGTTTGGAAAATTATTGGAGCCCTATAGCTCTTTTGGGGTGCTATAATATATCGACTCAGTGTGGGGAATTCAATTTTTGGCATTTTATAGATCGATTCATAGTAAATTTCTCTCAGATTGTTTTGAAAAAACTCAATCATCACTCCTGAGGCTTCTACAGGATGTAGCAACAACAAAAAACCGGTTGTACAAAATAACAATGTGCAGTCTCCTAGGACACTCTCAGAATTCCACCAACTTTTGTACTTCTGAAATCGCACTGAGATTTTCACAGAAATGGATTTTCGGAGTAGGATTTTGATTGAAGTTGAAACTCAGCAGAATGATGCTTTGACTTAACCTAATTATAAAAGAATTGATCTTTCATGGGAGATACTGATTTCCAAAAGAAATATGTCTGTGATTTTTTTTTCAATTATTTGTGACGTTTTTATAATCTTATGATATTTCGTTTGATAGGTCATTCCATTATATATCTGACACTGGTTACTAATTGAAAATCAGACTAGCCGTTTTCGAGTTATCAGTAGTCAAATTCATCCATTTCAAAAATGGTTTCTCTTGGCCTGAGTTTCGACTTCTGGGAAGAAAAATCGAACCAGTTCTAGTTTTCGCCGAAGCTGGCTGAATGTAGGCTTTCACAGCCACAGTCTCGGTTTTTGGGGTCCGCTGCTTTCATGTTTGATTTTCATACACGGCTCTACGCGATTCAACTGTCAAACTGTATTGGGAAATCTATATACAAAACATGCCCAAGAAATTCGCAATTTTCGTGTTCCCCCCTCATTTTCAATCATAAAGAACATTCCCACGATACGTCACAGCCATATCAATATGTAGTTTTCTCCGTGTAATCCAAAATTTATTTATTTATTATTTATTTATTTAATCGAGAGAGACAGTCCCGGAAGTTCCGCTCTCCCAAGTTTCCTGCTGACTTTTTCAAAACGGAGATTTAATGATAGTTATCAAGCCGACTTACAGGTGGAGAACTTCATTAGCGCTCGAAAAATGCAGCTGACAATGGAATTTAATAAAGAACGGATTGTGCACTGCCTGAATTAGCTCAGACTCCGGAATAAAAAAGAATTTTTCAGTGAGTAGGTTCACGGATTTACTTCATTACGTATTATTACTTCTATTCTAATTGGAGCTAGGATATGAGAATATTCCGCCCGTAAAAAGAGTTGCAATTTTATGAAAGATAGGTACGGAACAAAGGAAGCTGGGTCAGGGGTTCTTTTGAAGGGGGTGATCTCTACGTAGGTGGGTTCGAAAACTGTATTACACAACATTATCATGTGTCTCATAAGCATTTCGATTACATGTTGCAAGTACTGAATGAAAATCACCCTTGTCTGAAATTGGATATTTCATTTTATGGATATCTTTGACAGGATGTTTCATAGACTTAAGCGGAGAACATACTATGGATGTTCTTGTATCTTATGTATAACCAATGGCCATCTCTATGGACCAGTTGTAGATACACCAGTGAACTCTGAGTCAAGTGAATCCAGTTCATTAGAATAATTATTAGACGAAGAAAAAAAAACCACTGCAGGAAATGCTTGCCTTCAATTTCTGTTTGTGATTGTGGGATATAAATAAACTAACCCTATAAACTATGAGATAGGAACCTCTGGAGTAGAAGTTAATACTATATGTAGAAATCAATTACCTCAACGTCAAACACATATCGTTTGTACTCGACGCTCCTGTAGCTAACAAGTTTCTCATACTGACACTAGTCTTCAGATTCAGTAGCAATCTTCTTCTCTCGGAAAATTAAATTCAAGTAATATGAGTTTGTTGTTAGGGTAATTGATCTATAGGAGTCTAAATATCAAACCAGTTGAGATATCTTATGGATATCCCTAGGATATACGCCACTGATGGTATCTTGAGCATAACCAGATCAACTCCAGGATTATTATGGACTTGAAATAGACTTGAATTAGATGACCAAAGGATATACTGCGTGTGTATACGCCGCCACTAGATATATTTTTGCACATCTCATGAACATGTTTTGGAACTTATGTCTATCATAAAAAAACTGTTGAATACACCCACCGATATCCTTGTTTTCGAACACGGTGTGATTCTCGTGCCCGACGAGGTCCTTCAACGTCTTCATCACAGTATGCGTGGCCTCCTGGCTGCTGACGAAGGGCAAGGCGCCAGCTTTCATGGTGGCCATCGTCGTCGCCGTCACTCTATTCTGCATCACCGACGTCGGGGATAAACTGGAACTGTTCGACGTCATGAAACTCAACACCACCAGCCTATCCCGGTGCATGATGATGAAGTCCAGGTCCGTGTGCCATATCCAGTCTGCAACAAAAGAGCAACGTCAACAAGCGAACGTCGATAGCCTGTCTACTTGATGGAATGCGGGATTTTCGCCAATCATGTGCGAAGGGAATAAAAAGGATGTTGCAGTTGGTTGATGGGGATTGTTTTGGTGTAATGGAATCGAGTTGTGATTGAGTTGCGATTTTTCATAGTTGGTATCGATTATGTTCAGGTCAGTTGAACAGTACTATTGTGATTGTTATTAGGTTTTATCGACCCTTATTATTTGAGTTCTGTATAGAAACTGTCACGAAATATTTCAGAAAGATCTAGAAATGGTCTCATGAAGAATTATTACCAATGAACTTATAAACAACTAAATATATTTCCTATTGTTTCTATGAAAATTCATTACCAAACTTAGGATCTATCTAAATTTTCAATACTTCACAAATTTTTGAGAGTGACTGTATCAAATCTTGGCCTGATAATTGAAAGACATCTGAAAGGATATAAAGAAATAAATAGCATTGAAAAAAACTAAGAATTTTTTTTTCCGATATCCCAATCTTGCAACAATATTCGACAACAAATCTGCAGGAAATCCTATATTTTCGCTGATACAGTCTCAGTTGAGTCATGGAATATTGGGCTGGGGTGTAGTGAAAAATTATCTGACGCAGCTAGAGATGATACAAAAACTGGAGACGTACAAGAGTTAGAGTCAATCCAAACTTCTAGTCTATTCTCGAAACCAGACAAGCTTGTTCCGCCTAAAAAATATCACTCGAGCTTATCAGTGGACTTAAGGAGAAATTACTTTCTCATCAAATACAACGAAAATTTTCGAAAAAGTTAATTCTGAGCTAATTTGCTCTGAATAAGTTGACATTCCAATGACACATTCATCTACATGACTACTAAACCCACCCTTCGATAATGGTAGTAAAAACTTATTATTTTTGTGGAGAGCAGATGTTCATTGGACCTTGATATCAGGAAGTTGCATCTTTCCATCAGCTTGACATATTGAATGCTGTCAAGTGTTTGGCAAATAAGTAGAAATGCGCGGATTACTGGAGTAACTATTCCTATAGAGCTAAGTATCTCGATCTATAAATTACGATCGGTAATAGTCTTTCATGGGATAATCATGCGAGACTGATCTCTGGAGATGCTCCCTAGAAGCTTGAATTTCTATTTCATGCGTAGAAATATTTTACTTTTCGTCATCTTCTAATGATCTACAAAAAGGCACATATACGACCTCTTGGAATACTGTTCTTATGTATGGAGCTCAGCACCAGAACTTTCATTGAAATTTCCTAATACTATTCACAGGAAAGTTTTGGTGATTCTTCGCCCACGGACTCACTCACTTTCTTGAAGCATCGTATAAGGGTCGGAGACTTGTCTCTTTTCTATAGATAATTTCACGGTCGGTGCTCTTCTGAATTGACGTCATTCGCTCCATCCTTGGCAGTAACACTAAGGATGATCACCCAACACTATGTTGTGAGCTTGGAGACTTGTCGAACCTCTCTTGCTCTGGGATCTTTTAAAATGCTTACCAAAGGAGGTTTCTTCGGAGGCTCCCAAATTTGAAATTAATGTTAATTCGTATCTCCTGTGTATATGTATGAAACTTCTACTTAGAATCACCAGGCTTGTGTCTGGTCCAAACTTTTACCTCAAGTTCTACTCTTACTCTGAGTAACTTTTCACGATGCTAATCAATTATTGAGGCGTTATTACACAAAACAAAAAGTGAAAGTACCGTATATGAACGCTTCCATTGATTAGCATTGCGTCAACTTCCTCAGAGTAAAAGATGAAGTAAACGTTCGCTCTATGAACATAATTAAACTGCAGCGTTTCCAAGCCGAATTAAGAGCTGGGACGAGACCAGACAACCAGACTATTCATTCTCACCAAAAGGATGAAAAATCAACAAGTGCATACCGAAGCTCTTACGGCTCTTATGGCTGGAACCAAATTTTAATTACGAGCCTCATGAAAATGTTAAGCGCTCTCTGGATAAAAACCGGGCGGTAGTTACGAAAATGAATGGGCCTGATTATGCAAAGACAAGAGCCGTGCAATAGAATGGCGGCTTCGTTAGAAAAATAGATAACAGTGTGTGGACGACTGGAATATAAAGTGGGAGCACGCGAGGTTCTGCGAAAGGGTTATTCAAATTCAGGAAGTGTGCGTGCTGGTGTGAATGAGGACTGGCCTGAAGGGCGTAATCGAATCAACTTTTCTTGGCTTTTTTGCGGAAACTCACATGGAGTTGGAAGCGATGGGAGTTATCGTTGTGAAAGTTCAACGGAATTTGTAAGATGTTACGGAGTTATCGTCTAGCTAGACGAGATTCTTTGTACTTTCACGAAAACCCACAATACGTAATGTCCAATGTTATGATCTCTAATATCTTCAAGAGCTGCTGGGTCTTAGAGGTCTGCTAGGTCTCAGTTACCAATGATTTCGACATTGTTTACTCATAGTGAACCTTTTTAATAATCCATTAGTGATGGAAGGTAATGACTCAGTCAATCCAAGATTTCCCCCCCCCATCAGTTATGACTACCAGATGAATTTATTGAATGGAAGAAAACTTGTAGAAAAATCAAATTATTAACACTATTCATCCAAATATTCAATTCACAATAGAGATGGAAACAGAAAATTCAATTAATTTCTTAGAGTTGACAATAGGTAAAGCCAACAGCAAACACCACTTTGCTATTTTTCATAAACCTTCCCACACTGATATCACTATTCATAATAATTCGGTACATCCACATAAACATAAAATATCAGCATACCATAGTATGATACACAGATAAGTAAACATTCCTCTTTCTGTGGACAATTTCAACGAAGAATTAAATATCATAAAACAAATAGCAGTTAACAATGGATATCAAGTCAAATTAATAGAAAATATTCTTGCTAAAAAACTACATAGAAAAGCTATCCAAGACGTGTACCCCACTTTGGGGACCCATGACAATAATTATAGAATTTTAACTTATTCAGGACCTGATACGGAAAAAGTAGCTTCATTTTTGCATAAACAAAATTTAAGAGTAGCATATAGAACAGATAACACGTTGGGAAGGTTCATCAAGAATAACAAAGATAAAACAATAAAAGATGAAAAATCGGGAGTTTATAAATTGAATTGTGGATCTTGCTCCAAAGTATATATTGGCCAGACAGGTAGACCATTCAAAAGCCGCATACGTGAACATCGTATGAATTATGAAAAGAAAACAACTCATTCATCATATGCCAATCACATTTTGGAGGAAGGCCATGACATCGATAAAAATTTCGAAATTCTGCATGTTGAAAATAAGGGCATTAGACTCAATTATTTAGAATTTTTGGAAATCAATAAATTGAGAAATTCAAATTGTTTGCTAAATGATCAATTGGATCTCAATAGTTCCCCTTTGTTGAACTTATTCAATTAATAAGTAGTAACTATGTTCAGATATCATAATCATTATCAGTTGTAATTCTAGGAATCAGTATCAGTTGTATAATTTCAGGAATCAGCATCAGTTAATAAGTTTAGGAATCATCATCAGTGTCAGTTGTATTATTCTAAGAATCAGAGATAATTAGAGTAGGCCCTGATGTATTCAAGGAGCTTTAAACAAAGAATAATTTAGTGTTTAAATACATTGATAAAGATACAGTGTATCGAAACATGTCGCGAAGACAATAAATTTTGTGGAAATTCAATCGTGTCTACCTTATGGCGTAATAACTATGGATTTCCATCAAGTAAAGGCCACCTCAATCCAAAAAAAATCAAATTGACAAATATGTTATATTTATCAATCTATCAATACTAGCATTTGATAAACGTGTTTAGTTTGAGTTTCCGGACAATTGTACTCATGTATGTTAAATTGTATACGATTAGACAAAAAGACCTGTTGAATGATGTCTCAAACAAGAATAATATAGTACTCTCTTACGATATAATACTCATAACAACTTCCAAAGAATATTTTCAACAATTTTCAATAAATATATCGACTTCCATAATTTCTAGAATGTTCAAGTTCAAATTTTTTTCTCGAAATGAAGTATTTTGAAATCACTTATTTATCCTTAAAAGGAAGAAGATGCATAAGTGGGGTTTATTTTCCCATTCTGAAAAGTACTTATGTGTTCTTTCATTTGTCCATTGAATATTATTTCCGTTTGACCT
The DNA here is from genome assembly GCA_032362365.1 of Zygogramma bicolorata. Classification (NCBI taxonomy): domain Eukaryota; kingdom Metazoa; phylum Arthropoda; class Insecta; order Coleoptera; family Chrysomelidae; genus Zygogramma; species Zygogramma bicolorata. Next base: position 87,126 of record JAVJAQ010003734.1, read on the forward strand.
ACGCTAGACAACTGACATGACACTCATGAAAATTTATAAACTTCTGTCCTCTGAGAAACCAACTTTTCATCTCAATATTTCCTAATATTCACACCGAGCTTATTATTCATTCAGTGCAACTTCGATCTCTTCATTTTCCAAGAACCTTGAAATATTTATACTGGGTCGGCCTACATACGTGAGGGTTCTATAACTCCCTGATTTTTTGAAATTAAAGTTCCCAAACATAATTCGAGTCAGATAAAGCGACATGCAACAGAGTATATGACTACATTTGTCTCACAACTTTGGAGCTATAAAAATTTGGTAAAAATTTGGTTCGACTTGACCGGATCCAATCCACAAGATCGATATATACAGTTTTTGGAATGGATTGAACCACTCAAGTCAATTCCATGAAATAATAATTTGAAGAGAAGTGAAAGTACGAGAGAAATATAATAGAATAGAAGTTTATTTTGTGCAAGAATACTACCAATAAAAGGTTAGGAACATCTGTACAAAATAAACAACAGCAAAAACTCACAGAGGCTTTCGCTTGTTTGTGAGTATAACAGACACAATCTGAAGGCTAATTTCAATTTTCTCTACATTAAATCACATATGCACATATCACATATTATTAGAATTAGTTATGTAGAGATTATTCATCGATTATATTATTTATCTGTTTATGATAAACAGCAAAACAGAAGTCACATAGGCTTGGGCCTGTTTGTGAGGATAATAAATCGTTTCCTAAGACTAATATCACACTTAGACTACATTCAATTTCATATTTACATATTGTTAATTTTATAAATGGAAATTTTCAGTAAAATAAAATACACATAAAATTGCAGATCAACTAAAATGTTGAGATTGTTAGATGTTGTATTCATTTTGTGATTGGACCCTATCAGTTGAGAAATCCACACACACACATGTTAAAATATTACTATCCGAATCCTATTTTAATCGAACAATTCATGTATTTTCAACCGTGGGACCCACTTCATGTAGTCTATCAATTTCTTTTTGAATACTTTAGGATATTTTTCGCTTTGAATAGTTGATGGTAGAGTATTAAAAAGTTTGGGTCCTAGATAGTTAAAACTTTTTTGTCCTATTGTCTTAGATACGATAGGGTGGAGAAATTTATTTTTTTGTCTAGTATCATATTCATGGGTGGCTACGATTGATTTGTTTTTATTCGAGTGTTGGCGAATATTAGCATTTTTGTAAAACAGCTGCCTCACGTCAGGGATTTGCGATTCTTGGTAGAGAAGTTCGCTTGGATATCTCCATTCCTTATTCAGCATCAGTTTTAGGAAACGCTTTTGGATGATATCAAGAGGATGGAGGTAAGTTTTCGCCACCCCTCCCCATCCTAAAATACCGTACGTAATGTGAAATGGGTTTGTAGTTGACAATTGTCAGGTGAAAGTAGCCAACGTCAGATTGATTGTTTGTTTTCTCAATTGTCAGTCAACTGATGAGTTATCTTTCTCAAAGTGGAGAACAAAATAATAACAAAGAATATTTCCCTCATATATAAAATGTCCCGTAAGAGCAATGCAATTATCGAAAATTTACAGCGGTAATTGCATCGTATCAACTCACCATAACTACACATTTGAAACCGTATTGCTAGACGTCAGTAAACAACACAAATAAATGTCAGATATACTTCAAAAATAGAAGAACATTTCGCGTTTTGGTGTGTACTCCATACAATCTATAGAGGAAAGTATAAATGAACAAAAAATAATATTTCCTTGAGAATTCCTTTATTCGTGAAATATTCCAATGAATTACATTCGTGCATAAAAATGACCAGATAATTTTGCATTCAAGCGTGATATACAAATTGCATTCGGTTATTTTCATATTTTGTAACAGTCCCAAAATATGAAAATAAACTCTTGCAATCTTTAGATATCACGCTTTCTTGCAAAATTATCGGTAATTTTTATGCACTCGTGCAATTATAACTGATAAGACACATATGGTCCAGAAAAGAGAACAGTCTCTTCATTCAACTTAATTCGTAGAATACAAGAAATGTAACGATACGACATTTGACATATTGCTGTGAAACTTTTTTTCAATTGACTACTTATATATTATATAATTTGAAGCGGATAGAAATTGTCGAGATAAATGCAGTCGATGTATCATATTGTTGAATGCTGCCTCCTTATGCCGATATGGATGACAGGTACTGATATTCTGGGTGTCAACAATTTTTCCTGAATAATGCAGGTTTTCTCTGTTCTTTGAACGCTACTTTCAATCAATTATTATCATTTTTTTCTGAGGATGCTAACTTTGTTAACGAAACGCGAGTCGAGTTCAATTTATATCAGTTTGGTTGATCTCTGGAAAAGGTTTTGATTTTCACCCTAAAAGTTTCAATCTCATTATCTATTAATTTTTAATAATTAAAAAATTGGTCGTTACTTCATGGCTATCAAAACTTCCTTCTATCCTCGTCCTCGGTGCCTAATTGTTCATCACCGCAACTCGTTAAAAACTATTCTTCGGCTTCAACAAGTGAAAAGGGTTTTCCCTTGTTATCCCGACACAAAACGTACTTCAAAGGCACTCGTAAAACTCCGGAGTTTTCAACATTTAATTGACTGCTGCAGCACACATGCCGCCGCACCAGAACCAAATCGAGGTAAGAGCCCACGTAATATAATCAAGTTAGGCGAGCGCAGAAGTCTGAAAATATGCGGGTTGGGAAGTGTAATTGAGGGTGATCGCATTCAAATTGAAAGTATCGCCTCTCCAGGTTGGAAAAAAAATCCGAAGCGCAGTTCGCACATTCCAGAGGAATTCACTAGTGAATATTTCCATCGTATGTTAAAAATCTTATATGAAGCGGGATATTTTCGATCAATTACAGCAATAAATTCCCGGCGGGACATTTTCGGGCTGGTAAATACCCGGTAGGTATCGAAAAATACCCGATCGGTCCGTGTATCTATAATAACGATTGTTAAAATGTACATTTGTCATCTTGACAGGCATAAATACTGAATTTTAAACGTCGTTGTTTTAATTCCGGAAATATTTTACCGAATTACACTCGTGCATCGAAATAAACCCGATAATTTTCCATGCAAGCATGTTGTTAGTAAAAAAACTGCATTCGGTTATTTTCATATTTTGCTAAAAGAACCCTCCACCTTCGGAGTCGTGCTCTTCCGACAAAATATGAAAATAAACTCATGCAGTTTTTAGACAACATGCTTTCATGGAAAATTATCGGTAATTTTGAAGCACTTGTGTAATTACTCCCGATAAATTCCCGGCGGGACATTTTCGGGCTGGCAAATACCCGGTAGGTATCGAAAAATACCCGCTCGGTTCGTGTATCTATAGTAACGATTGTTAAAATGTACATTTGTCATCCTGACAGGCATAAATACTAAATTTTAAACGTCGTTGTTTTAACTCCGGAAATATTCTACCGAATTACACTCATGCATCAAAATAAACCTGATAATTTTCCATTGAAGCATGTTGTCAGTAAAAAAACTGCATTCGTTTATTTTCATATTTTTCTGAAAGAGTCCTCCTCCTTCGGAGTCGGGCTCTTTCGACAAAATATGAAAATAAACTCATGCAGTTTTTAGACAACATGCTTTCATGGAAAATTATCGGTAATTTTGAAGCACTTGTGTAATTACTCCCGATAAATTCCCGGCGGGACATTTTCGGGCTGGTAAATACCCGGTAGGTATCGAAAAATACCCGCTCGGTCCGTGTATCTATAGAACCGATTGTTAAAATGTACATTTGTCATCTTGACAGGCATAAATACTAAATTTTAATCGTCGTTGTTTTAACTCCGGAAATATTCTACCGAATTACACTCATACATCAAAATAAACCTGATAATTTTCCATTCAAGCATGTTGTCAGTAAAAAAACTGCATTCGTTTATTTTCATATTTTGCTAAAAGAGCCCTCCTTCTTCGGAGTCGGGCTCTTTCGACAAAATATGAAAATAAACTCATGCAGTTTTTAGACAACATGCTTTCATGGAAAATTATCGGTAATTTTGAAGCACTTGTGTAATTACTCCCGAGAATGAAGTGGGCTGTGTCGAAAACCAAGTCAAGTTCCCAAACATCTTTTCGATATTCTTGAGTCAGGTAAAGTCTAGTTCCTAAATCGTACATTTCCAGGTTTTTTAGGGTATTTGAAAGAGTGGAGAGGTTGTAAGAAAGTGGAAAAGTAAAACTTGATTTGAGTACCTAGTACAATTTATGAACTAGACTATAGGTTGTAGATAGTGAAAGGGTTGAAGAGACACATCTAGTCCCACAGAATCTTTCCTGTTTGATGTGAATGGTCCTCAATAATTCGAGACTTTGGTCACTGATGATATTATTGATCCTTTTCTTGGGAGGAAATTTTCTTGATATTGAAAGGTAACTCTCAAATTCCTTCAGATGGGAGTTCCTTTGGACGATTTTATTGCTTTACGGTCTTTTTTTGTCACATTGTTCTCATATTCCGATTATGTGATCGGTTTAAAATCAAGTATACATATGAATGGAAAATGTATTCATGTTATTGAAGCAATTATAATGTTCAAAACATTGTATATATCTCAATATATCGTTTCGAAATACAGAAAATTCAAAGCCCTAAGAATTCTTTGAAAATCTGAAATATCTGATGACATATATAATTAACATTAGGATGAACATGAACAAAGGTAATTACTATAAAGAGTATGGTTTCGTCTAGAACTACATAATGAATTGGTGAGCGTTTTAGCACGTCTTTGACATTTTTTGGCTGATGGTTCAGCTATTAAGTATTACTGAAGGAAAATTATACTATGGAATAAACCTTGTGCAGATCAGAGCAGATATTCTGCTGCTTTGGCTTCTCTGATCGATCTTGAACAGTGTTCTAGGATTGATCAAGCTGTTAAGCTGTTCAACTATCTCTGGCAAAAGTATTGTCTTGATTAAACGAATTTTCAGTTGGAATTCATCCATAAAGCAGGTTTTTGAGAACCCACAAGAGGGTATTGGCAGAGAGGATGTGGTATTGGCGTCATTCCTTGCAAGGAGTCGAACATCTTTTCGGTGTTTTTTTCACAATTTTTCAACTTATTGGTGATTCAGGGCATGTAGCAAACTAATGGAAAGTTGTAGATTTGGATTCGAAACCGTGTCAGATTTGGATCACTATTTGGGGAGAAGAGAATCCATAAAGTGAAACAGTTTTCATCAATTGTTATTGATTGATGAGAAAAAGGAAGTAAATATAAAATAACACACAAAAAAAACAAAATTAAATATCATTTTTAAAATATTATTTGGTAGGGACATAAGCAAGTGATATGGCTTTCAAAAAGTGATTGCTGGAGCAGTAATCCATGAGATTTGTAACATGAGGCAGTAATGAAGACATACAACGTCGTGGTGTGAGGGTAATGATATCACCTGTGCAAGCTGTTTTTGAAGTTTCTCATTGTATTAAACATTTATATAATATTGGTATTGGTACAAGTGCAGGAGGGCAGACTTTAAATCTTCTTCGAAAAGTTGCTGCAAAAATTAGTCAGCAATTTCCCGTATAACTCAAATTTGACTATCAAAAGCACTAAAAAACTAATACTTGTGATAACTGTGCAGGCATGAAGTTCACTTAATGATCCGCACGGGGTCAACGTTTCATTATTTATTGTGTTTTCCTAGCAAAAATAATATCTAGTTGGAAACGAATAGAATCATTGATTTTTCTGACGAGTATTTATATTTCGATGTAAAATAGTAGTACATCGAAGTTGGTATGCACCACAGGTATAAATAGATGTATATGCCCTCGGTCAACTTACAAACCCACGGGCCAGAAAACCTCGGCCCCCATGGCATAAACATCCACTTTATACCAAACCAAATTTGTTTTCCGAAACATTAATCAACGATGAGTAGTTGTACAAATACAACTTCTTGTAATTTTTTCATTGGAGTTTAACGAGAAACTGCTCAGTAATGGGAAGAAAAACAGTTATTTTTCAATTCACGCAGAAACTTTCTTACAAATCTGATTGATCATCGTGAAGTTGATTAGTTTTGCCATCACAAATGAAGTTGAGAACAGGAACTATGATATGATAATTTACGCCATTGATATCAGATAAATTTCCTGGCAGATCATGATGGCCCTATTCCAAATTCATCTCACAAGATGAGTTTGGTATTCATAATTCATCTCACAAGATGAGTTTCGTAGGTGGACAACGAGAGAGAACTTCAGGAAATCTGATCAAATCTGTTGCTATGACTTATAAGTTATCCAGAAAAGAGTTGTTGGACGTAAATCGAGTAGAATATGTCTATTTCCTCATTAATATAAATATTTTGCTTTTTCAATGAAACTTTCAAGTACCTGCTAATTGCTCTTTAACAATCAACAGTTTCTGAAAAGTTTCTTTAACAATTTTTTGATTAAGGAACTATTTTCATACTGTTCACAGTCCGTGATATTTCAATGTTTCGAATATTCATTTCTTCTTCAGTGTTCAGGACATTCTGAAACAAGACTCTTCTGGCTTTAGCGAATCATCCACTCAGTCAACTCTATCACGTGGTTCGTTGCGCTTAGAGGCAACATCCACTTTTCATCGATAATCTAACATCGATAAGGTTCGACGACATTTTCCACAAAAAGGGATCGTTTTCCCGACTGTAACGAAGCCGAACCGCAAATTCCTTTGCGCCGAACGGGAACAAAACCCAACGGAAAGGTCCGTTCTCAACTGAAATTACGTTTTCCGCAAAACCAAATATATACAATTATAGGGCGTTCGAGACAGCTCGATAAATGTAAATGGATCATTAGAGTGGTTCGTAAATGGAGGTTGATTTGATGGAGGACGGAGATTGAATAGGATGAAATGATTCAATAATTGTGTATTCGTTTTGGGAGTTCTCTTTGGCAGCTTAGAACGCAAATAATCGGGGATTTCTAAACGAACCCAAAAGGTCAAAAGAGTTATCAATTATTTCTAAAGCCTCGTAGGGAGACCTATCATTACCATAAGCAATATTCATAGCTATAATTTTTCCTCTGTGCCAAGCTACTCTTAGAATAGCTACTATATGGCAAATGATTCATAACGTTTTCTATTTTCAGTTTCAAGTCCTGTACTGGTTGTTTATAATTGTTTATTATTCGATTCAATTTTCTACACAAATAGAAAAAGCAGTATCAGCTAGAACCCTTGATAATATTTCATCAAAGTAACGCCCCCAGAAATATCTATTTCAATCAATCAATAATCAATCTTCGCCCTAGGCTGGGCTTGCAGTTACAGATTTCCTGGAATTTTTCACAACCTGCCTTCGGAAAGGAACGTAATGGAAGGTACATCAAATTGTAATCTGAAGAAAAATTACCCATAACCGGTGAGGATCCTCATTTGAATTCGGAAATTTTTTTTTCGAAACGAGAGAAACTTCAATTTCCAAAACTTCAATCTCAGTCATACCACCTAGAAAATGTTCGTCTTCACACTGACTACTACTCATTGTTGAACTATCCCAATCAACTTATTGAATAACCTTTCGAAATGGAATACCAGACTGTCACTATTCATGCTACTATTCATGCACTATTCATGCTACTTCAATTCAGTTTACAGAATTTTCCTACAGTCAGCTTTCAGTTTCACTGTTTCTGTAATCCTCATCCAGGGCACATTGGGTCATAATGGAGTTTCTCGATCATTCGTATCGGATGTATTCTAATTGATACTTGTTTCAATAATTCACCGACTTTGACCAATGTTAGTTCTATCACTAATCAGTATATTCGCTAATTTTCATTGAATTAGGTTGAATTCCATTCAATATAAAGCTTTTCCAAGAGTCATCTCGATCTTTCTGTAGAAGACGTACTAAGAAATCAGGGTGATATATATCTGGAAAAATATCCATAGAATTTCATCAGATTCACTGGCTTTATTGGTGTTCATAATGTTTCTTATTGCTTCTTTGACCAAAGCTTATCTGGAGCATCCCGTGATCGTGAAGCACTGTGAAAATTATCAAAAGTATTATATTTGGGATCCCGTTGAATACACATAAAATGTTTGAAGGGGTGGCATAGTTATCCTTGAATCCATAAGGAAAAAAAATCCCTAGAGATTTTCGCTATAGTGAGGTTCACAAAATTGCTCCAAAAAACGAAACTCGTTGTAGTAACAATGTTTCAGAAAACTTTTCAATAGAATTTCTTTCAAATTACGTATATTGATATTCGAAGGCATCGACATTGTTGACAATGTTCAGAGTGTATTTGATGAGAAGAGATAATTTTCTCCGAACGAAACAAGCTTGTATGGGTTTGAGAAGGTAATGTTGTCCCGATTGATGAATCTCTTCGCAGACTTTTCTATTTGTGTAAAAATATCCTGTCAATAGTGTCTGTTCGATTCAAGTTTTGAATGATTGGTATACGAATTGAGTAGGATAAAGTGACACAAATGTGATCCAGCGCCCCCAGCGCCATATAGGCAGCGGAGTAGCTGTTTCAGATAAGCTCTTTTTTCATTTTTGTGAATGACTTAAACATCTGTGGATGATATACGCATATTAATAGATAATATTTGCCAACTATTACTTTATAGAAGTTGTCTATTTTTTGCATTGACTCAGAGGAGAAAATATAAAAAATCACTTACAGGAATATGGACATGATATCAGAATGCATCTGCATTTCCTTATCATTTCAGTCAGCTTTGTGAAAATTTCGACTTGAACTGAAAAAATATCTGGCCTCCCAACGATATCCAGGCATTTAATGAAAATGAAAAATCAACAAAGCTTCAACCGGAAAATGATGAGAATGCTCAGAGAAAAGCTTCCTCTGCCGAAATTGCTTTCTCTGTAAAAAATAAACGAATTTGAATACGAATTTCCGGCATTCGTCGGACAAAATGCTTTTGGGTCATTCTGTTTAGCGGTATTTATTACCTTCCCCTAGCCTGTTTGAGTATCAATCAAGCTTTTACCTTGTTTGGTTCAGCCCAGGGCTAATTTGAATGTTGATGAAGGCAGGGTAGATACACGGATGTATTCGGATCATTCTGTGTGTTTAGGGTTGGGTAAATGTTGACGGAACTCGAATATGAGATGATATTTAATTTTTCTTGAATATTTTAACGACAATTATTGAGCAAAATGAAAATGTTCATCCCAATACATGTTGAATGGGAAAGTCACGTGATAGCTAGTCCAGTTATTTTATAAAGACTATGGGTGGGATGTATATTGTTTCTTTACGAGGGTTGGAATAATTTGAATTCAATTTTCGGTTATAATTGCAGGAGTGCATGAAAATTACCGATAATTTTGCAAGAAAGCGTGATATCTAAAAATTGCAAGAGTTTATTTCATATTTTGACGAAAGTATTTTTACAAAATACGAAAATAACCGAATGCAATTTGTATAAGATATCAAGCTTGAATGCAAAATTATCTGGTCATTTTTAGGCACGAATGTAATTCATTGGAATATTTCACGAATAAAGAAATTCTCAAGGAAACGTTATTTTTTGTTCATTTATACTTTCCTCTATAGATTGTACTCACCTAACTAAACGCGAAATGTTTTTTCTATTTTTGAAGTCTATCTGACATTTATTTGTGTTGTTTACTGACGTCTAGCGATACGGTTTCAAATGTGTTGATATGGTGACTTGATACAATGCAATTACCGCTGTAAGTTTCCGATAATTGCATTGCTCTTATGGGACATTTTATATATGAGGGAAATATTCTATGAAATGTTCGAGATGGCGGGCGCCGGTAAAGAATTTTTATGGAAAACCAAGAAGTAAAGAAAGACGTTGTTGAAGAAATTGAATGAAGCAAGTTTATGTTTCGAGGATATCAAAGAATGTGCCATTATGTTATACATTTTAATTAAAAACAATACAATTTTAGAATTTATTTCACAAGGAGGGTTTGGTTGAGGTGGAAAACGAGAGAGAATTTCAGGAATTGTAGAAAACCTGATCACATCTGTTGTTACGACTTATCAGTTATTCAGAAAAGATTTGGACATAAGCGCGATTAAAATATGTCTATTTCATCACCAATACAAATATTTTTTGCTCTTTTAATGCAACTTTCAACTGTCTGCTAGTTTATCTTCAGCAATCAACAGTTTCTGAATTGTTTTAATGCTCACTTTCCTATTTGAACTTTTTTTATTGAGAAGAACTATTCATAGGATTCACATTCCGTGACATTTCAACGTTTTGAATAGTCATTCCTTCTTCACTTTTCAGGACATTCTAAAACAAGATGAAGTCGCTCAGAGTCGCTTCTGGCGTGGACGAAAAAGTTTCATGCTTTGAGGATATTATAGAATGTGCCATTAAATGATAGTTTTTAATGGAAAACATAATGTTCAGATCTCTGAAGTTGGTGAAGAGTTAAACTTCTGTGAAACAATAAAAATGCTTGGGCTTATGATAGATCATAAACTATCTTGGGATCCACATATTGATATGCTTTGTAATAAATTGAGAAAAAATTGTTATGCACTCAAGTTTCTATCACACCATTGCCATGAAAATGTTCTACTGACTCTGTATTATGCCAATATCAACTGCCATTTGCGATATGGTATTCTTGGCTGGGGTACATCCTCATCACTATCGAGAGTTTTCGTACTGCAAAAATTTGCCATTAGGATTATTGCTGGATTGGAATGGGGTCAATCATGTCGATCTACATTCAAAAAACTGAAAATTTTAACTGTGATAGGTTTATACCTATATGAAATGTGTATCTATGTTTTCAAAAATAAAGATAGGTTCTTCTCCAATGCAAATGATCATCAGTATGCCACTAGATCCAAAAATCTTCTTTTACCAACTGCTCATCGGACTACCCTATATCAAAAGAGTCATTTATATATGGGCTGTAAAATTTTTAATCACCTAGATGCCTCTATCAAAAATGCATCAAATCTAAAGGTTTTTAAATCCAGACTGAAAAAATTACTGATTGAAAAAAATTGTTATTCCATTGAGGAGTTTTTAAGCTGACATCATTATATTTCAATAGTTTTTGTTGAAACTTCGTATCAGACAAAGCTCTTTTAGTGAATATATCGAGTATGTACTTCTAGAAACCAATACGACCAAATTTGTTATTTTTATGTCATTAATTGTAGCTAGTTTTTATAGTGTTTAAAACAATGTTTTTTGTTGTTTTTTTATTTTCTTTTTGTATCTCGACGTCATTTTCAGTTATTGTATATTGTGTGTACTTTTCAACTGGAAAATAAAGATTATTATTATTATTATAATACAATTTTCGAATTTTTCCACGAAATTCAAAATGCTACAGCGAGACATTCAAATACAGAAAAAAGCAGGTGAGAAGTACCTTCAGTTTGGCAATGCTTTTTTGTACTGGTTGGAATAAAAAAATACTTTTAGCGTTTTCTGTTGAATTATATTTGAACTGAATTTCGAAATGAAAGTTTGCCAACTTCAAATATGCTGTCATTTCAGAAATGACTTCAGAATAATTGCCGATACGAGTGCAACACATTCAGGTTTGAAATATGTTGTTTCATTAGAAAGCAGTTGTTACCCAAAAAATGCGAATGCTCAAAACTACAAATCTGTGTTAGCTAAGAATTAACGAGGTCTAATCTTTTAACGTGTGAATCTTGAGGGTATGTTGCTCAGATACCTAGGATATATTGAAAGTACAGTACATTTGGCTCTCTTATCTTTGAAAAAGATTATACCCTTTTTTGTTATATTTTTCATTCCGTTTATGAATGTTTTTTCAATTTCATCATCATAATCCGTTGAAATTCGGATTTTTACAGTAATACTCATTTCATGGCAAACTTCTTCCAAGCCGAACGTCGTATCTTGAAACTTTCAATGTTCAACTTCTCAAGCACGAAGTTTGCAATCTCGGAGCCTAATATCACTTATTAGTTTGCCGCGGGATTTACACATTTTCGTCTTCTACGATCGACAATCTTATATTTAATTTCCAGCTCTACCTCAAGTTATAAGTCGGCCTCGATGAGTGAGCTTTCCCTGCCGAGTTTGAAATGAGCAAACAACGATGAAGGAGAACAATCGAGACGGATGAGGAATTGAAGTAAAATTATTGAAGACCAGAGATAACAAACTTCAATAATGTAATGATATTGTATTTCTATTCAAACGATTTAATTCAGTGGGAGTTTCAATATTGGATGGAAACAAGAAATAGTATATTACTTTATGAGGCGGAGAAGCATGACTTTTCTTGACGCGCCCGATATTCTTCGTTCGGCGCGTAATAGAGGGCAAGTCAAGAAAAGTCGCTTCTTTGCCGAATGAAGTATACTATTTTTTCTTCAAATGTAGCAATTTTCAACTATAAATAATACAATTCATACGCTATTTTTACTCGAAATTAACTGTGACAACTATCAAAGTCGTCTAGATGTTAGAATTTAAAATAATTAAGTCGTCGGTGGGATTTGCGTCTCCCTGGTTACAGTTGTTTGACAGTTATTTTATGTTATTAAAGACAGCTTATTGTTGTTGCAACCGCAAGCGCAAATTTAGTGCGAAAATGGAAAACCTAAACGAAATTGAGTCCGCGGCTAATGATGCAGTAGCATGTTTGGGGCCCTCCAAGTCCGGAATAAAGTATCGGTTAGCGTACAAGCACTTCCAAGAGTGGTGCGATACAAGAGGAGTACGGCAAGTTACCGAAGACGTTTTACTGGCATATTTTAATATAATGGAAAATAAAATAAAATGGAAATAGTCTACAATGTGGTCACGATACTCTATGATAAAATCCGAGTTAGTTATTAGAAAAAATGTGGAAATAAGCGAATTTTTAAAGTTACGTGCCTTTCTGAAAAAGACAAGCGAAGGATATACTGCAAAGAAGTCTAAAGTTTGCACTAAAGACGAGTTTCATAAATTTTTGTTTGAAGCGCCAGATAAGTTGTATTTAGGATTGAAGGTAAAAAAAAATATATTGCAAAGCATGTAGTATACTCTACTAAATTATAAAAATATTTCAGATTGTTTTGTTAATTGGGGTTACCGGCGCCTGTCGATGCGACGAATTGGTAAAAATGAAGACTGTGGACATTGAGGATAAAGAAAATGTAATAATTATCAAAATCCCAGACAGTAAAACACGACAAATTAGATCTTTTACGATAATTGGTCAAAACTACATTAAACTGTATAAAAAGTATGCATCACTGCGGCCTGAAAATTTCACAGAAAACCGATTTTTTATAAAATACCAAAATGGAAAGTTTTACCGAAGCGTCATGGGAATACATTCGATCAGCGCAGTAGCCCAAAAAGTAGCAAGTTATTTAAATTTAAACGATGCAAGCGCATACACGGGTCACGGTTTACGACGAACTTCAGCAACACTTTTAATTGATGGAGGCGGAAATCTAGAATGCCTCAAACGACATGGGGGCTGGAAATCAAGCACGGTTACCGAAGGATATATAGAAGATTCAATAAGAAATAAGAACAATAATGCTCAAAAAACTTTAAACCCTCATGATTCGCCAACATCGGGAATGATTGCTGAAAGTTGTGCTCGACCATCAGTATCTTCAACAATTACCAATGCGTATCAAGAGTCGGGAACATTTTTGCACGGTTTCAATTTTGAAAATGCTTCATTAACTAATTGTACTTTTAATATTACTATAAATAAAAATGATGTTTAATTGTTGTTAATGACCTTTGTATTGTTGCTTTGTGACATGTTTCATATTGTTGCCATGACAACATTTTTTCCTCCGCCGCCGTAAAGAAATGGGAAAAAAAACTGCTGCCGGCGGAGACATCAAACTTTGACAGGATCAAGTTAGATAAGTAATGTCATCATTATTTGACGTTTGAAGAAAAACAATTTTATTCACAATCATTCAAAAATTGCCTTATTTTTAACCAACTTTCAGATTGGAGAGTGGCTAATTGTTCACTCAGAAGAAGACGAAGTTGGCCAAACACTTGGCCTTCATGAAATACTTTTTTGAGTGCGCCCAGTGGTCAGTAAATTGTCTTGGGTGCCGGAGCACTTTAGGGCGTTTTACGGTGGTGCATTCGCTATTCGAACTGTAGGGAAAGCTAGAGAAGTCCCTGCATCAACCGTGGATTGACACAGCAACGAGAGAGTCAAATTATATACTTGACAGCGCCGTAGAACGCTAGGCCAGAACGACCATTATGAAATTGATGACAGTATCTCCCCTAGTGAACAACATTTCGATTTATTCAGAAAGTTGAATTGTTTTTCCATAACATGTAAACAAATATCACATTGAAGTCAGGACGTTGTTCTTCAAAGATAGTTATCATATTTTGCAATCATTATTTTAGTTTTTTGACGAGAATCTTTATTTAAAACTGAACTATTATTAAACTGAAACTGGTTGCAATTTCGGGGATTTCGACATTCATTCATCAGGATTTCCTCCTGACTTTTTACTGACTCGATTTGTAGGCATCTTCAGAGGTACTCGTTTCTGTTGCTGGGTTCGTAAACTATCAGGTTTCAGGTTTGAAATTTTCAATTAAGTTTCGATTCACTTGCTGGGAATGGAATGACTGATAAATGACTTGCGTAATATGTCAATGTGATGGTATTTTATATATTTATTATCATTCAGCAAGTACTCGATTCTGAATTTTGGTGAAGGTGTAGGTTTCAAAATATACATGTATCCAAACATGGTAGAAGAACAATGATGAATGCTGCTATGTTCATATGCACCTCTTTGAGTTTGTACTTTTGTACCTTCTCGGTAATAATAGTATATTGTACACCAATTACACTATTTTATGCACTTTGAGGAAAGTGAAAAGAAAAGGAATGAATATCGAGGAAATAATTAAATAGCACTCCAATCAAGCGCGTATACAGCTTTGTTCCTAGGGGGGGGGGTAACTCGTGTCGCGAGAATGACAGAAAATAGAAAGGCGCCGTAAGCGAAATTTTTTCATTTCTTTAGAAAGAGATATATCAGATAATAAGATTCAGATAGTTAACATGTGAATGAAGTAAGATTAATTTTGTGAATCTTATTTTTGATTTTGAATGAAATGACTGAATTCGGTCGTGGGGGGTAATTACCCACATTACCCTCCTTGCATACGCGTTCGACTCCAATCATAATGAGACTCATTTTCGAATGACTCATTTTTGAGGTGAACTGCTGTTAAAAGCCATTTCGATAATACAGTCACGAATCATAACTAACTGAAATCAGATAAACTACTTTGGCCGATCTATTGATATCAACATGCTTAATAATGATTATTTTTTTTTGGGGGAAATCTTTCGGTTTTTTCATCTCCCCTATTCATTTTTTTTCAAATTCACTTACAAACTTTTTATATATAATTTTACCGTCTCTGATAAGAAAAGGAAGTTGCTTATATTATGAGGTTACTCCTTTATGAATAAATCCATGAAATTTCATTAAAACGTATCATAAGTTAAAATGATTAGGTTTTTTTGCTTGAATATGGTTGACAATGTTCCTTGCTAAGTGATATTGCCACTATGCTGAAACCGATCTGACACCACTCATGATGTGGTTTAATGTTTTCTCACATACCTTGACTCAAGAATCCTGCCTCGATCAGTCTGGCTTCCATCAGCAGCTTTGGAATGAGCAAACAAAACGATATGGCTATGTGAATGAAAGGGGCCGTAGGCCCTCCATGTCTGAACAATCCGCAACCTCCTCCGCTCTTCATTATTTCGGGTGGTTCCTTGCTGCAAGTGCCCATTTGCCGGCCCAGTTTATACCCATCGTTTGCTAAGTTACCAACCTGCAAAGAAAGAAGAATTATTGAAGACATCAGAACAATGAGTAATTCTCATAAAAGGAAGTTGAAATGTATAGGTTCACTAGTCGTGTTGATTGCAATGGAATGGATACTGAACTCCTTAGTGAATATTATTATTATAATTGGTAGAATTCGAATTTGGCTTGGATCTGGGTGACAATAGTGACAATAGTTCCTCATGAGTGGTGGTTATCCCTACTTTCATTGTCAGACCTATTCAATCCCTATGAAACCCAAAAGTAAATGGTTCCAAATATCTTAAAATAAAGAAAGCAATTTCTGATGTGAAATCAATGAAATAAAATCAAATAAGGAAAGGAAACGAAAAATGTTTAAAATATAACTAATCTGATCAGTGAATGAAAAATGAAATGAGAATCCCTAGTAGGAAAGAAAACATGAAGCTCGATATATAACAATGGTGAGATAAAAAGGGAATTCGCAAAATAAGCTGATGAAAACAAGAATGAAACGGAAGATTATAAAAAGTTTAACTTGAATATAATTGCGACGTTTCGATCGCTTGCATCTGCTTATCATCAAAATAAGACGACTGGGAATACAAGCGATTGACACGTTGTAATCACAATCAGGTGATTTTTCTTTTGTCTTTAATACTTTGACGAAATTTCTTATCTCGAAGTTAGTTTGAATTTTATTATGATTCTCGTGCTTATTTTAGTTTCTTTTAGTACGTCTCGAATTTTATCGATTTAAGTAGAATTTTTGGAATCGTTTTGTAACTTTTTGGATGTTTTGATTTTTTTGGAATCATTTGTCTTGTCACTTGATCTAACTTCACCAGTCCTCTTGCATATTTGTTTCAGTTTTTTTCGCATATTAAATTTCATTTCATCAAATTCACAATTTCAATTTGCTCACTTTCGTTCTCTGAGCTTTATGATTCTATTTCGAGCCATTTACTTTCTCATAACCTCAGAGAGTATTTTCTACGAAGGAACTTGCGCCTATTTTCATTTCAACTGTCGAAGTCATGCACAACAAAATCCGCCGCTCAAACCAGTCACACTTTTTCAGATTTTATCACACAAATCCGCTCGTATTTCCTTTCAGCTGCTGGTGAATTCGCATGTTTAAAATTCGTGTAAACACTCTGCAGCACGCACACATGTTTGTTAGCCATCTGTATACGATTATTTTGTGTGGTTCCTGGCATGAAATCTCTCATGGGTGTCACATGTCGCTGTGTTATCAGACTGGACAGTGTTTAATTTGCCTTATCATGGGAAGAACAACAGAAATTAAATGTTTGTTTCAGAGGTTGAACACTACCCAATTCCTTCAATGAGGAATACCACCATAAAATATTGAATATCATATTTAGGATTCTTCAAATATATATTGAACACTATCATCAACATTATATATTCAATTGTTTGTCATTATGAATGATATCTTCTCATATTTGATTCATTTCATCAACTCTCACTCATTTCATTCAATGCCGAAGCTTTTGTTAGATTTCAGTATGGGTTGAAAGTATTTGCGAGATGTTGTGAGTCTATACAAAAAAATCTGATCTCATCAACATTGTTAAGGGCTCTATCAACTCCAATGCCCAGTAACTTGTAGTTGAATAGGCCGACAATTGATGAGAGTCCATATTCTTCGACCAGGCAAATATTTCAAAAATCTCTTTCAAGTGTCATATTGATAATCAATTTTAAATATAGTTCATTCCTGCGACACTAATGAAAAACTAGAAGGAAAGAAACTTCGTTAAATTCAATATTGAACGGTACAAATCAAATTCGTGATTTCAAACTGAAAAAAACTAAAAAAATAATGGTATTGGTGGGACTCAAACCAACGACTATAAAGTGGCTCATCTCAAAGGGCGTACGCTTCAAAGAACTATGCCTTTTGGACTGTTCAATCTTAGTAATTTATTGGCGTTAAGAGTACATATGAGTTCTTCAATTCCACAGAGAAAAAGCATCAATTGTGACAAATTAAAATTTATTCAATGAACTGAAGAATATTTCAGATATGAGTAGATTTATTTATGCTCAAATACTCGTAACAAGCGATTATTCGCAATTGAATTCCATAGATGCAATTATGGCAAGCATTCTCCTTTGTGTCGTATTATTTCAAACGGGAATGTAATCGATTTGGATTATTTTCATTTGTCAGAAGTAAGTTTCAGGAATAAATTAAGGGCGAATGTCTTGAACTAACACTTACATTTTTGCATATAACAGAAGTTAAGCACATTATTTGTATTCGAGTCCAATAAGTACTTTTAGGTTTTGTTTTTAGTTTAAGTTCACATGTGTTAACCTAGGAAACTTGTACAAACTTGTATTTCAACTGGGGTTACCCGTCAATAAATAAAATAAAATAAAATAAAAATGAAACAAATTTGATTTCGTATTTCTATGTAGACAGGTCCGAATTGTGACGTTTCTACAAGGTTGTTCCCAACGTTCATATATAGGAAAGTTACGAAATGTCACGAGTTTATAGGCGAAGGGGTACCTGAGGCTAGGGGCAAGGTTTGGGGAAATCGAAGTTGGCAATTGTGGAGTAAATTGGGTAAATTAAAAATTTTTGATTAGTTAAGTTATAATGCCGGGAAACAAGTGCTGTGTAACGGGCTGTTTAAACACTTGGGAAACGCTATTAAGCTCAAGTAGAGCCTTATGTTTTCACTCATTTCCGAAGAATCCTTTTGTAAGGCAAGAGTGAATAGCATTTTGTAATAAACCCGATACGTGGATTCCGACAAATTATTCAAGGATATGCTCGGAGCACTTTTATGAAAATGATTGCGAAATAACAGGAGAGGACCAACCTAAGTCACGAGTGAGGTTGTTGAAAAATGGTGAGTTCTGACAAAATCGGGTTTACCGTTTTCCCTAATTTCGTAGATATATTTGCTTGATTTCTCATTATGTTTCAGTTATTCCAGCAAAGAAATCACGGCCAAATGAAACTCACTTTTTACAAAATACTGGTTGGTTTACATTTTTTTCAAGTATTTTTGGGGAGAGTAAAATAATGTATATATATTTTAGAAAATGTGCTGGAAGAGATTTCACAAGGAGGGCATCAGAAACATGTGTTTCAGAACTTTCAAAGCTGAAAGAGAATTTAAAAAAAAATTCAACAGGAATCCGATGTTACATTTAAATAATTACATCAGTTTCTTCAGTAATGCTATTTTCGAATACACTACATGATTCCATTCGCGAATAATCATGGTACTCATTTTGTATGAATGGACTATAGCACAATTGATTGCATGATTACAAAGCGATATATTCGAAGAGGCATTTTGTTCATAAGTTCATTTGGATTCCTATATAAATTTAACACTATACATTAGAAGACGTAGATAACATTCAAAGTATAATACAAAGCTCAAACATTTTCTTGACCTCGGAAAAGATCCTTGAACGACTGGTAAACCCAAACACTTTCCATTTCATATACGAGTAATTATCATACTCTGGCAAACTTTCTTGCTGCATGAGGAACAGTCCCACTTCTTTTTAAAACACAGGTATTCCTTTCGAATTTTCACCAACCATACACAGTCATAAATTTTTCATTTGATTTCGTTTTCAATTTTCACATATATCGAGATAGAGTTGAATTATCTGTCAAACACATACGAAGAGTGTATCGAGTATATCCACACTCCACGCTTTTTCTCAACTGACATTTAGTATTGAACACCATGAAGTTAGATTTTCAATATACTCGAATATTCATAGATCATATTAGGGAAGCAGGTATTTTTTTGATCTGTAGTTATCAACCAATCAGATACCAGAAACTGAAATCTACTTGCATATTAGCTTATAGTGGAATTGCACCTTAACCTAATTGACGCCCCCGCAATATGGAGGGATCGATATGATGACATTTCGTAACCTTCCTCCTATATACCAACGTTGGTTGTCCCTGGTAACCGAGTATTTTGTTTTCTGCTATTGGTGGAATTCATATCCCACCTTGGTTGGATATAAAATCATAACGATTCAGTTGACTGGAATCGCCTACTTATCCTTTTAGTAAACTATGGATAAATAAGCATATTTACGTGTGGGCGTAGAAAAAAAAACTTATTCACACTAATAACTGAATTACAAAATCGTTTGAAGACTCTATTGTATAGCGAAATGTGTCGCGCAATTTGTATACCAATTTTTTGAGAATCGTACAGGAAACTGTAGTATTTTGGGATATTCCTTCGTTGAAGTTCTTACCTGTGTTTCTGACTGCAATTCAGGAAATTGTGGTCTTATGATATTTCCTACAAAACTTTTTGCCACAATCTGTCATACAATGGGAACTGGAGTATACATTTTGCTACAAGTATGTGAAAAGATAGGCATGAATGTGACCTGAACGGTTCTAGCCTATAAATAATAGATACAATCGAGAAACGCTCCTTATATCTGCGACTTTTCGAAAATATGAGAGTAGTAGGGGAAGCGATCTGTGACTGATCAAGACTGCTCGATGCATTCGGAAGTCTAGAAATAGCAAAAATATGATTTGTGACAAAGGGCCTAGTTGGGGCGAGAGAAACCTCTACAGGTAGTGCTTACTGGTACCTTAGATATGTATAAATAAATAATCCTAGTCATCACATTCAATATTTATTTTTTTCTCCTCTTGTGAGCGAAACAAGAGTCGAGTGAAAATAATATCAGTTTGGTGTCAAGGTAATCTCTAGTAGAATTTGAACGTCATTTTTTTGTGGTGGATCAATATTTGTTCCGTAGTTTTTTGGGTTTATAACCTACCGATGGAGACCACACAGTAGAATGGAACGACACTAAAATTATAACGAAAAAAAGCAATGGCAAGAAACGAAAATTAAAGGAATCTGCTTTCATCATGCTGTCTGGTGAAGAATGCATATCTATGAGTTCGCTTGATATGGATCATGGATGGCTGCCCCTCTTGAAGGACAAAATGTTATATCAAATTTGAAATAATTTGACAAATGTCAATCACGAAAATTGTCTTTACCAGATATTTGCATTTCAAAAGGAATTTGCCTAGAAGTTTTGAGAACGGGAGCAGATTCAGTTTCCTAAACGTTAACAGATTAGTATTTTCATATATATCAGTTGTTATTATTTTTTTGATAGTCAGAATTTGAGTTGTACGAGAAGTTGCTGACTAATTGGACTTGTTCTATCCAGAAAGAACTGTTTTTCAATAGACGCAGCAACTTTTCGGGGTAGATTGAAAATCTGCCCTTCTACACTTGTATAGATTTCAATATTAATTCTTATTTTTTCAGATTGTGGTAGGTTACAAATCTACGGAATTCTAGTAGAAATCTTAGCATTTACACCAGGTTTCAGTCTTATCGTTTATTCGTGTCGGAAAGGCTGTCGTATATTTTTGAATTTTTTGTCTCATAACATATAATTTTACTCAGATATATTCACAACAGCAAGAAAAACAATGGAGGAATGGGTATCGCAATAGCAATGATTTTAAAAAAATATTCTTTCGATGTGTTGAGGTCAAATCCCTGCGATTTCAATCCTGAGTGGAAAGAGTTGTTCAACCAGCTGACGAACGTCAACCCTCACAAGTCTAAACTTGTGCGAGCAAGGGATTAACGAGGCCTTACCTTTCAACGTGCGATTACCCAGAACGGTGGCTGACTGAGGGAGCCACCATGCATCTGCCATTTTCAATAAAACCATCTGATGAATCTTGACGAGTGAGTAAACATATCACCGGCGATATTGCACATGGCATTCAAGTCATTAACTTCGAATCACCATCCAAACCCTTCTTCACTTACGCGCCAAACGTGCCATTAAAGCAAGGGTGAGCCGTGCTGGAACTCGCCATTCCCAAGATGTCGTCGGAATTTGATTGCACTTTGCATATTTTAATTATTCATGAAGTTTTACAAATCAAAAGCAAGCATTTGCGACCTTCGTGCAAGTGTGTACGAAACATCCACGATCGCAGTTCAGATAACGACACCCACCGCCGCAATGTTTTCGTAGCTAGGAGTGTATATGCTACATTAGCGTGCGGTCATTGCATATTTTTACTGCATGTACATTGTTGGATAACACGACGAGGATGAAACCTCGTAAAGAATAATTGAACAGGATAATTTCAGGTCAATCCTAGGCAACATTCAGACTCTCCACGCCTGTAAACTGTGACTACAACTTTTCAAGAAGAACTAGATTGACAGCTGTCACGAAAGTTCATACTTCTTATGAGCAATAGGGCTTATTTAATTCTATAATCTATCTATTCTATAATCTATAATATTCATCCATTTCCACTTTTTGTTGTTATTTTGTTCAGATTGGATAGATCATAATAGTGTTAGGGAACATTAAAGGCAAAAAATTCCAAAGGACTCGGAATCAGGACATCTATTTTAATACCAATACAGAATTTCGCAAAAAAAATTCACATCTGAAAACACGAATTTGTATCACCTCCTTTCCATAGAAACACCCCCATAACTTCCGTAATTATTGAAGTATAACTAATAAGTCACTTTCAGGATCGACAGAATTGTTCATAGAGATATATAGTTAGCCAATCATTTGAAAAGATTATTTGGAAGGGTGGATACTATGGATAGATGACACCAAGTGATATCTTTAAATTCATTTCTCTTATGGACGTCGTAGCGAGAATTCCATATTTTTTTAATTACTCATACATAATGCCAAATGATGTCAATCAACCCAGAAAGAGAAGTGGAATTTCCTGCCAATCTCAAAAATGATTCATAATTTGTTTATTTCAATAACTGAACATCAATTTCCGGGTTGAACTTCTATTGTAAACTCTATTTTGAAGCTTCATTAGCTTTCTTTCAATATTTCGGTGAATCTGACATACATCTGCACCGATTCCCAGTCAGAGAAAGAAACTTTGTCGTGGATTGTCAAGTGAACGGAAATATCGACATTAAACGCTTCAAATCCTTTTTACTCAGACATTGAATACCTTATGTCGGTAGATATACCTCAATTTACAGAGTTCTACTTCAATAAATACGGAATATACGGCCGCACTAATATGTACAACTCTATCAATGCACATTTCGACAACTTTCCTTCAAGAAAATGAATGAAACAAAATCATTTATAATTTTATTTCCTCTGAACTGGAAAACCGTATATCATGAGTCATACAGTTTATCACTTCCGAAATTATTTTCTCAACAACATCCGATTAAAGGAGAATACATTTTCATTGGTGAGGTAACTGATCTTCCAATGGAAATTATAATTTCTTATATATTTCATATCAAAGATTCTCATAATATTGTAACATAGAACCTTGCATATTCAAAATTGAACAATTTGTTCAGACCAGCCTCAACTCACTTACACTGTAGGTTGACGGACTAACACCTATTAGAAAACAACTACTCCCCTGGCTAATACCACGAAGGGCATTGGATTACATCCAACAGGTGTTAGTGTGGCTCGCCAAGAGCATATGTGGAATTTCTTCTGTGAAGAATCCCACACTAACACCTGTTGGATGTAATCCAATGCCCTTCGTGGTATTAGCCAGGGGAGCAGTTGTTTTCTAATAGGTGTTAGTCCGTCAACCTACAGTGTAGGTGAGTTGAGGCTGGCCTGAACAAATTGTTCATTTTTGAATATTTGATTTGAAGCCAGTCTTCAAGCATACCCACGAATATTTGTTTCATTCGGATTTTCCTTGTACAAGGAATTGGGACCATGCGGATATGCTCTTGGTTAGTACCTAGTCTACGGGCAGAAGGCGCAGCAACGGCTATTTTGCTTGTTGTTTGTATCAGCCTAGGTCTAGGGAAGATACTCTACCCGAGTGTGATTTTTAATTATGGGAAGTCATCGACTTATGTTGATGATGGCACTGCCTTGCACTGACGAGGGCCAAATAGCCCGAAACCGGTCTGCAGGTGTGTCCCGTCCCAATAATTGAAAATCAATTCTGGTGGTGTATCGCCAAGAGCATATGTGGAATTTCTTCTGTGAAGAATCCCACACTAACACCTGTTGGATGTAATCCAATGCCCTTCGTGGTATTAGCCAGGGGAGTAGTTGTTTTCTAATAGGTGTTAGTCCGTCAACCTACAGTGTAGGTGAGTTGAGGCTGGCCTGAACAAATTGTTCATTTTTGAATATTTGATTTAAAGCCAGTCTTCAAGCATACCCACGAATATTTGTTTCAATAGAACCTTGCTTTATATGTGTGAACTGTCAATTCTATATATTTGCAATGTTGCCAGCTCTCGCGGCGTGCTCGATCTCACCTGTACCTTAGATCTTGGATCCAAATTGAACTCAGTTCTGTTGAATTTTGTTGAATTCCGGCCTAAATTACTATGAACTCCTGCAATTCGAAAGCGAGTACTTGCGACCTTCGTGTCCAGATCGTAGTTTAGATAGCGACATTAACGGCCGCCGCAACGCTGTCCTGCCGAAAAGCGTACGCCGGTTTAACATGCGGCCCGCGTGTTCTGTCCGTCTTTCCTGCAAATCGATTCCGCAGGATCGGCACGTTCGCAGGATTATTCGGCGAGGACGAGACCGAAGTATACACGATAATTGAATAGCGACGCTTCCGCACATATCGACGGAATTTGAGGTTATCGGTGCCAGGTCATGTTTGAGAGGTACATTACTCGTGCAGTGGGGACAATAATAGTTGATCCTTTGTTATTGAGAATCTAAAAAATGTGGTGGAATCCGAAATATTTGGGTTTTTTCAGGAGCAGTCGACCCTTTCAGATTTGTTGGTAAATCCTAGTTCGAGCGATCTCAGTACTGAAAATTGATATGAAGTATTTTTGTGGCTGACAAGAAATATCTGACCTTTTACACTTGTGAATATTCCATATTTTGTATTTATTAGAAGGTAAAAACACTCAAAAAGATACAGAAGAAACAAATAGTGACTTCCCATTGAAACCACTAAAATATTCCTCAGAATGAAAAAAAAAATTCTTTCTACTTCCACTATTTCAAACCATTCATTGAGTATTTGACATCTGTGGGTAATAACTAATTCAAAATGCACGTGTATTTCAACTTATTATTGGCAGCCGCTTCCGGATTTTTTTTCAACCCGATAAATTTGATCTCATTACTACATTTCACTTGTCGAAAAACCAAATTCAGCGAGTTTTTGCTCCAAATTCTTCGTAAACTTATTGAGAATCATATTTCCTGAAATTTATTGTTCAACAGTTTGTGGGTTAGTACTGCAGCGAATTACATCCATGAATCGATAAGCAATTGTTTTACCCACTTGCTCGTCGATCATTGAAAATGAATGATAACGCAGAAATATGGGCTACACCACAAGAAATTACCGCAAAAGCATCATGTACGTGCTGGAATACAAACTTAATGACCCACAAGGGATTAAAACTGGCTTTACGTTCCGCGTAGGTCATAAAGACACAACACTTTTCTGGATTCGAACGTTTTGAGTTTGACAGCAACGATAATCTACTTTCATAAAACAAAAATGACGCCGTGGTGAAGAAAAATAACAAATTTGAATGATTCTTTTTTTCACTTGTCAAAATGTGACGTTTCTGGCATTTCAACCAATAGTAGCTGGTTATTCTATGGTTATTCTAGCCAATCATTGGGTATTATACCGATAAAACTGCCTGGTCCTTTCGATTGTTTCGATAAAACGTTGTTTACCTTTGAACTGTCAAAACTATAAGGTTTGCCGCGTCGATTCTATTGAACTGGCTCATATTTATAAAAATTATCATGAATGAAGTTACCTTATTATAAATAGTCATTCACTTTTCACTTTTTCAGCATAATAATAACATAACACATTTCAATGAACACTCAAACACGTAAATAGCTCAAACCCCAACTTTATGACAGATATAGTGAACGACCGATTCAAATATTTAAGGTTTCCTTAACTCAAATGAAGATGGCGTACAATTAGTTTTTATTAAATACAATTCATTTTTTGTTGTATGAGAAGAAACCGTTGTATGAAGATTTTGATACAACGACATAACGAATGATTTTATTTTCCTTCTGGCGCGATTTTCATTTCATAAGAAATTTTCAATTATCAACCTTGTACAATGAGAGGTGTGACGCCACCTCTTGGTATCTTCGACAAGCATTATCGTATTCAAGCGTAAGCATCATATCTCTTCTGGATCATAGAGGGCATACATCGTTGTTTGACATTTCAAATTTGTAAAATTTTCACCTATTCTCTGTTCCTTCTTATATAAATGAAATACTGATCAATCAAAATGTTCTTCCTTCTATTTGTTCAAAGAATAATCTCTCCAAATTCAACTCGTTCTTCAAATTTAATAAGATAAATTTTTATTTTCGAAACACTCAAACTTTTTTATTTTGAGGCAAAAGCATTCAAACAAACCGAATTAGATAAAATCGGTTTGTTTTCATACTTCTGCCAAATAAAAAAGTTTTTGTGGAAAATGAAAATTTATCGATTAAATGGTATTACCTTTGAAAAATTACCATCCGGTCATTATTAAGTTGCAGTTGTACTAGATCTTGAACAAGTACCAGAATATTGTCATCATGAATGTCAAAGTCATTAAATTCAAAATTCAAAATTTAAATTAAATTTATCTGCATCAAAATTATCGAAATTTCCGAAATCTGTTCGATTATGAACGATCGTGAATTTCCAGTATATAAACACCCCACCCCATGTGACAGAAATATTCTATCAAACGAGTAACTCAATGGATCAGTCATCTGTAGCAATGTTATTGAATGTCAGTAGTGAGTTGCTGATTTCGTATCTATGGCAGCTAATCATGGAGAAACAAGAAAATTCAATCAACAGTTCACGTACATGTTCAGAGCATTCGATTTTGACTACCAATTTGAAAATACCATAGCAGCATTTGTATGAGTTTAAGAAGGCGTCTAATAATTGAATTGGATTTAGAATTCAGGCGATTAGATTCATATGATCAATTGTTCTAAAATTGTTGTTCTAAAATTGTTCGTTTTCGTTAACCAGCTGACGAACGTCAACCCTCAAAAGTCGAAACTTGTGCGAGCAATGGATCAACGAGGCCTTACCTTTTAACGTTTAACGATTACCCAGCACGGTGGCCCGGCGAGGATTCGAACCCCGGCCTTCCGCTTGATAGGCAGATATGCTAACCACTACACTACCGAGACCACCAATTATACGTTCACTTTTAATTCAACGAAAATCGAATCCTTGGCAGGGAAAGGGAATTCTATCATCTCATATTGAGGAGAATTTTAAGAGTTCGTACCTACCTATTCTATTGATATCTATCCACTGTTGTTCAAACTCAATATATTTTCTCATATTATACGTTGTACTGATTTGTAAATCCTGACTGATATTCGCAATACGTATCATAACCATCGTGGGTTATGAAGTAAATTTTTCAATTACAAGAGAATAATCTCATTTCAAAAACCCTCATTACTATAATCTCGGTACTCTTCTTTCCTTGTTTTCGATCACTATAAACTTCATTCATTTAGAAAAGTCACCATTGTTACGAAACTTCCTGATGTCTGACGGCGCATTCGCCAAAAATTCAACACCCCGCCGTTTTATTATTTTTACTGACTAGGTTCGTTTTATATTAAAAACAACTATCCACCTACTCGACAGTGAGAATATTACCCACTCTATCAACGAACAATACATGTATTTATTTTATACCCGTTCAATTTCATATGGCCATTTATTCTTCATGGCGGACAAGAATTATTTTTCCAATATCGATTCGTATGGCTGCACTTCGAAACTCATAGATTATTCATGCCCTTCAATATCATGGAACGAAATTGAAGTCTACATACTCTAACGGTGGTCTCAATAAAATTCGAAATGAAACCTTGACGTGACCTGTTCAATAAAACAGGAAAATGATATCGACTTGTTGAATCGACTGTGTCGTTATGATTCTGGATATGTTCTCTGGTGAAGCAATCATGCTAGAATGAGAGCTTTGATCGATCAGGATACGATGGCATGCTTGTTGGGAATGATTTTTTTATACCAATACTTTGGAAACCCATTCATACTGTTTAGTGTTGAATACTTTCCCGATTCGATATCAGTGTAAGTCTTCTGCCAAACAAGGTTCGCATCGAACATGTTATTACACAATAAATTCAAAATCTCTATCCGCCTATCTGCGATTATTATACTGTTTTTTTTTAAGCAGTGCACTTGTGACATCTTCACGTATTCTGTATATACACAAAAATTACTGATTCCAATTATAGGAATTATTTGTTGCCCTTCTTCTCCGAATCAAAAGATAGATATAACTTCCATGATAAAAGTGAAATGAAAAAAGTACAGGTACAGGTTGAATAAGTTAATTCCAAGAATTTACTGGAAATTTCTTGGTGCTGGTATTGTTGAAGATATTTTGGATGTGAAAATTCGCTATAAGCAATCAATCTTTATCTCACCAAGGATGTAGTTTCTAATTATTTTCTCCGGTAGGTGAATCTTTATGATATTTTTCACTGCTAATATAATATACGATGGTTTTATTAATTGTAATACCAATTATATGGCATACAACAAAATTTATACACCGGCTTTTTACCACTTTCTGATTCAACAAACTTATTCACTTCGTCTTGGTTACCTTCTCCAGATTCAAATTCACTTCATTTCTTACACACTTTCGAACTTTTTTTTAACTCATTCTATTGACATATCATTTATATTATTTACAAATATCACTGAAATTATCTGAAAGCTCTCAAACTTCTGCACATATCAAGTTCGATTTCTATCCTGATCTTTTTTTAACTAGCTTCCATTTTTCAAATTCGTCAATTTTCTGTAGAGCTCGAATGCTTCATTTCTGTTCTGAAATGATTACACAGTGTGTTTTTCATTCTGTCACCTGTATTGAATTTTTCAAATTACTTTTATTTTAGGTATTTGAGAACATTGCATGGAAGAATCTACATGTTCAACGCTGGCTTTGTTCTCTGAAAGAAATCTAGAAGTATGGAATGTTGACCTTCTTTGTTGATTTCTATTGAAAACCTGTATTTTGCGCTTTGAGTGAACACGTCAATATTGAGGTTCACAAGATGGATTTTGAACACCCAGAAATTTTGGATAGAGAAACAAATATAACCAAAAAAACTTTTTCAGAAATGACACATATTAATAATGAAGAGCATTCTATGAACAAAAAAACAGATCTCAATAATTTAAGCCAAATTTATACATTTCTACTTGAATACGAGAAAGATAGAAGAAAATCACCTGGTATTCAGAATTTTCCCACATGACATTACTTCAAAATTTGACATATACTTCAATATTCCTCAGTGTTTTATCTGTTTGTTTTGCACTAATTTATATTTTATTCTCACGTTAGTAAATGTATCATATTTTTATCTTTACAAAATATCATCCAATGTATTATTTTTAGTTGTCCTGACGAAGGTAATTAATTTGCCGAAAGCTTGACAGATAACAAAGAGTCCTTTTTGTAATCGCCCACAAACTTGCCTGCAACCTCACAAAATCAAACGACTTGTTACCCGGTGCTCCTCGCGCCATATAGGCAGAGTAGCTGTCTTCCTTTTTGCGAATGAATCAAACATTTTTGAATGATATGCCCGTTAACAGAAAGTGTTTGTGATTTTTTTATCCTGCTTATGTTATGATTCCTATTTTTCATTTCGGAGAAGAAATAGTAAAATAAGAATTCCTCAAACTTCATTATCTCGACAAAAATACCTTTCTAATTACTGTATCTAATAACTATAAATTCAAATTTTCAGTGTTCACTGTTCACCTAAGAACAACACAACTTTGCCCACCCTGTATCGCTATCACTTCCAACTGCAGGAACTCCATGTTGATGCAGGGCTTTGTACCTGATTGTAAAGCGATGCCTCTGCGATTAAGCCGCTTTCAATGCGCCATATTGTGTTTACTCCTACGAGGACTGCATATCGTAGCTGAAAGTTGCATAGCACGAACGTGTTTTGTATTGAGAGAGTCTTCGTTGAATTCTCTTTTGTCTTATTGTGCTTATTGTCGTTGATAGTCGAGATGGAATCAAATAACCCGTCTCTATGGGAAATTGAACCCGCCAGGCTCTATCGAACAACAGGTGTGGGAAATTAATAGATGAGATATTCCACGAATAGTATATGGACTGAAAGGGTATTTCTTTTCTTTTCTTTGATTCTATACAGATTCACACGGGAGGAAAACTCTGTAATGTTCAAAGAACACCGCGTGAATCAAGGGGCAGGAGATGCATATTAACATTCACTTCAGATTTCTGAAGTTTGTATGCCTCAGGAAAAACCTCTCTCTGTAGGCAGTTCCAGAGTTCAGCTGTTCTATTGAAAAAGTCTCCGAGTGAGAGAAGTTCGACAGGTATCCAAGCTCACCACAAAGGTCTCGGAATTCTGAACTCGTCGGGTTATCCGTGATGATACTGTCAAAGGTGGAAAGATTGACGACAATTCAGAAGAGCACCGACTGTGAAAGTATTTATAGACAAGTCTCCAACACTTCTACGATGTTCCAATTAAGTGAGCGAGTCCGTGAGCGAAGAATCATCAACAAGACGAGATGTTTTTTCTGAATAGAATCAAGAAGTTTCAATGAATGTTTTGGTGATAAGATCTATACTCCAAGACAGGCCAGTCCGTATCTGTGCCTTGTAGATCATTGGAAGACGACGAGAAGCACCTCTAGCGATCGATCTCACATGACTTTTCCATGAGATATTATTACTGATCGTAATTCCTAGCATCGAGAGACTCATCAGGAATAGTTACTTCCGACATCTGAATATTGGATGAAGATAGATCGGCTTTCTTTGAGAAGAGACATGTCTGGGTTCTCCCAACATTAAATTCCAACCCTGTATTCTTGTTTCTCGGGGTAATATGGCGACTCTTGAAGAGAAAATAGTATGAAGAGTACTGCCGTCCGCAAAACTATGCACTGAACAAGATGTTTCCTCCAGCTAATCATTGCTATGAAGCAGAAACGAAGTGTTTAGCATTTGTGTGTGAAATTTTACAAATAGCACACATCCACCAGATGATTAATTCATCACGAAGATAGTAATGTGACATCGAAATTAAATATTCTGTGGAGGAACATGTGATATTGAAATGGAAATACGCAGGAATACCAACCACAAATTATAGGGAATTCAGTACTGAAACTCAGGGGAATTCAATTTGTGTGAATTCATAGAAGCAAAATTAGAGATTTTCGTGCCTTCAGTACGTTGTGTAGGCAAGACGAAAGATTATTAAGCCAAAACAGATGTAGCTAATCATAAAGTCTTTACGGATATTTCAATGTTCAACTTTCTGTAATGTACAAAATTACACAGAATATTTCCCTCATATATAAAATGTCCCATAAGAGCAATGCACTTATCGAAAACTTACAGCGGTAATTGCATTGTATCGAAAACTTACAGCGGCAATTACATTGTATCAAGTCACCATAACAACACATTTGAAACCGTATCGCTAGACGTCAGTAAACAACACGAATAAATGTCAGATAGACTTCAAAAATAGAAAAACATTTCGCGTTTAGGTGAGTACTCCATACAATCTATAGAGGAAAGTATAAATGAACAAAAAATAACATTTCCTTGAGAATTTCTTTATTCGTGAAACATTCCAATGAATTACATTCGTACATAAAAATGACCAGATAAATTTGCATTCAAGCGTGATATCTTATACAAATTGCATTCGGTTATTTTCATATTTCATATTCCTTCGGACTCGGGTTCTTGCAATATTTAGATATCTCGCTTTCTTGCAAAATTATCGGTAATTTTTATGCACTCGTGCAATTATAACCGAAAATAGTTGGTTCTCGACATAGCTGTGTGATTCTCTTTGAATTTTTTTTCATGATTTATAGATAAACAGTTGTTGCATTCTAAACTCTGTTTGAAACGAAAGATAAGGATAAATGAAAAAATGTTTGTTTCACACAACTTTGTTGAGCTCAAGAATGAGTTATTATCAAGGAATAAGTAAGAAAACAGAAAACTTATTTGGGCCAATCCAAGTGAAAGATAAAACCTGAAAAAGAATATGAGTGAATCTCCACCAATATCGAAACCAAATTGGCACGGAAATTTGTTCCACATCCGGGTACGCACTGAACTGAAATCAGATTTCAAATGACTGCTACGTCATCATTTCCGTGCCAAGATAAACTTGACATGCTTTAGGTACTTGGTTTCACTTCGCAAACAACAGATTAACGCTTGAAAATGTAGTTAAAAACATAACTCCATTTTGCCTACAACGCAATATTGAAGACACAAATAATAATCTGGTTCAATATATGAAAATCCACGGATTCAATCAGGTATTTGTGTTCAACTGAACTCCTTCACCTGTTCTTGGTAATCTGGAATATTCCTGTTTCGAAATGTCGAATGTTCTCGACATAATATTCAACTCTGAAATCGTATTACAATATCTGTTGATTAAATCGTCTAATGGAATTGTCTGTATGTGTGTTCGGATAATTAATATTAATTCCGATCCTATCTTGAGTATTGATTGTTTGAGAGAGATTCCGATACCATCTTGAGTATTGATTGTTTGAGAGAGATGATTCAATGTTCCTCGGCAGGCTATATGGCCAAAGACCTGGAAGTTCCACTAATGCTAATCAAAAGTATTCACTGAATAAGAAAAGATGGCAGGAAGACGAATATTTTGCGGAATAACTAAGCTGGTATAACGGCAAGAGAATTTAATGATATCAAGAAATGATGGAGAATCTTGATGTAATTTTACCTTCGTAATGAAAACTGGTGAGTCTTAGTAATCTTCCCTTCGACCACCACCAAGAATTAATTGGTGGAGTGAAGCTTTATGAAAAAAAGCTCTTACAAAGTGAGAGATTTAATTCCAATTTAAAGTGATCGTTGACGACGGTATTGAAATGTATCGAAACCCTACATAAAATTCAAATTTGTTGTTTCCTATTCCGTCTCAGAACCCATCAATTCCTACACCTCCAGAACATTAATTCTACCTGAGTTTTCAATTTCAAATATTGAATATTGCTTGCGATCTCGTTGTAGGTTGTATCGAGAAATGATATAATTTCCTGATCTTCTATTCTGAATATATGCATTGTCTTGGAAACGAATTCCAAAAGCCCACCGATTTTGACCTATATTCTTTTCGCTATAGGGTGACCCGGAACCAATTTACCCCCCTGTATCTTCGTTACGATATTTCAAATGGAAATTATGATTTTTATTTGGAAATAACAATTGAGCATAGAAGTACCTTTCCAATGTATCACAATCATACTCTCAATTCACAATCTGCTAATATAGTTGTTACCTTATCAACAATCCATCCTGGTACAAACTCACCTCCAGCTCCACTGGTAGTACAAGCCAGGACGAAAGAAAAAACACCTTCCAGGAATAAATTTCAACATAGTGAAGTCATATAATAGGTGTTTTTCATCTTAGTATACAGAAATTGCTAGGCATATAGGTCATTAGTTATTTGCAAGCTGTAAGTAACAATAATCCATGGCGAAACTTTTCACACAATATTTTTTATGCAGATTAGATATTTCCAAAATTTAATTTTTCTCCGTTTTTCAACATCAAGTCAATCATTTCTTGAATGCTAACCAAGGACTAATTGAATTTGGTGAGGAACTCCAATACGTTGATATACAAAACATGGATTGTATTAGAGTTTATAACCAACTTTGAAAATTCCTATGTTAGCACTGAAGAAATGATAGACGACGATATTGGAATATGAAGAAAAAAATAAGAGATAGCCTAATCTGTATAAAAAATATATATACATAGTGTGAAAAGTTTGTCCATGAATTATTGTTACTCAGGTGATATTTTTCAATGTTCTATAGCGTACTTTCATGAAAATGTTCCGTTACAAGTGGAATCACACGAAGGATTTTTTTATAAAATCTCAATTATATCAGCAGATTGTGAATTGAAAGTATGATTATGATATATCATTGGAAAGTTAATTCTATACCGGAACGTAATTCCCAAAAAAAAGTATAGATTCCATTCAAAATATGAAAATTGGATGCAATTCCGATCAAACCGGAAGGGTTATATGTGTTTTGATACTTGCTAAATTGTACACTCATGACTTCAAATATGAAATATCCATACAAAATTACAACGTAGATACAGGGGGGTAAATTGGTTCCGCATCACCCGGTAGCGTCCTTACAGTTAGTTTCGTATATTCTCAACTTTTTTTTTCCATTTCATCGTTTGGGTTCCCTGAGACTACTTTCCATCCATTGAATGTCTTACATGCTACTCTTACTTCTGCTGAAATCTCATTGAATAGTGTACGGCAGCTCACTCCGGTATTTGTGATTGATTATATTTGTACATATACATATTGCATATTGCTTCTCATTGCATCAAAAAATCCAAAAAAAGTTAAGTGAAGTAGAAGCATGTAGATATTGAAGATTGTATTGTTACGAATCTCCTAGCGCCGGTCCTGACGATCGTAAACGCAGATGAAGGATCGAAGAGCGAACGTCACTTTTCTAGGAACTCTCGTCACGCCTGAGATATTCGATACCCGAGTTTTGACTCGAAGATTCTTCATAGGCATACGCAGGTATATATACGGGAGACACTTCATCGCGGGACCGAGTTAGTTATTCGAATAGTTATCCAGCAGAGTTATTCAGGGCTAAGTGGAGCGAGTTCAGTAGAGCTAAGTGGAGAGAGCTTTGTGCAGAAGTCGAAGTGGAAAGTTTCTATTGGAGAGAGTTTATTAGAGGGTTTATTGAAGAGCATTGAATAGTTACCAGAGCAGTTTAAGTGTTTGTATTGTATTGTGATAAAGAGTTGTAATAAAAGTAGTGAGGTGTTGTTTGGAGTTTTAAACGAACCCCAAGGTACAATTTGTAACAGTATAAACAAATCTGATAATTCAATTGCTGACTCTTTGAATCATTTCAACTCACCTTCAAGATCGCAACATACATGAAGACTGGTAACAGCAGAATAGCAGCGCCAGTTAATCCCAAACTACAGTTCAATTCGAGATAAGGCAATCCACCTGGCCACGAAAGTAGGGAGTAACCTGCAAAAGACATTTCATTTTAGTGCGATAGAAACGATTAAGTTAGTCACATTCAATTCTGAGAAGGGTTCCTAATAATTAACCTCAATCCGGATTTATCCAGGAATACGGAAGATACGGAATTACACCGGTATCTGTGAAGCTTTTGATATTTCTTGCTATCGTCCTGGCGATTTAAAGTGATAGGGATGATGACATGAAGTTTATAATAATACCGACGTTGGAACATTGATAGATGATATCTGGGAAGGTTTTCTGCTTTTGTGTCTTAGGTATTCTGATTCGGAACAAATTTTGTTTCATTTCCTTGCAGTATTAGGTGATATCGATATGAGTGGTGCTCATGCTTGATGTTGATTTTGAATCTTGTGAGGTAGTAACACTTTTCTACCATACTTCTGCTCTTTGCTCTTTATTATATATATATATATATATATATATATATATATATATATATATATATATATATATATATATATATATATATATATATCATGGGTTAATAGTCTAAAACCGCAGATACCACTTTCCATTTACAATGATTAAGAATCTACTGGACATATGATTATAATAATTGATCCTGAAATCTAGTCTTCTTACAATAGGACTTTTTCTACAGCCTAACACCAAACTGATATCACTTGCAACTCTCAGAGAAGAACATTGATTCTGGTTGTATCATTCATACTGATAATGATCAATGTTCTTCTCCTGAAGATGCTAACTTTGTTAGTAAAACGCGAGTCAAGTGCGAGTTATATCAGTTTGGCGCTAGGGTTACTGATCTCTACAACTTTCACATCGAAGGTACCAATCCCATCGTTTATTGTTTTGTGAGTTTCCACAAGAACTTTTATTCTGATGTGTAGAATACAAATGAAACAAATAATAGTTTAAAAAACTAAAAAAACACGCTTTTATAGCTAACCGAACTAAAAAATAGAAAATAATTTTTAATTACAAAGAGTTTATATTACGGTAGTAGAAGGCTAAACAATCATTCATAGTCAATCAGCTCAAAAAAAAAATTATAATAAAATTTAAGTAATTAACAGAATAAAGTAATCCAGAGTAAAATCGTGGGGTGCTTGATATATGATATATTACAATCATTCTATCGGTGATTATCTTTGAGAGGAGACTTATGAAATGTAGTAAAATGCACCCCACGCTTTTTACTCTGAATTACTTTATTCTGTTAATTACTTAAATTTTATTATAATTTTTTTTTGAGCTGATTGACTATGAATGATTGTTTAGCCTTCTACTACCGTAATATAAACTCTTTGTAATTAAAAATTATTTTCTATTTTTTAGTTCGGTTAGCTATAAAAGCGTGTTTTTTTTAGTTTTTTAAACTATTATTTATTTTTCATTTTTCAGTTCAATTTATCAATTAGTTTCTAGTGGAAATGTGATATTTCTTACGAATCATTCCGCAATCTCATCATTTCATTTAAAGCTTCACTATTGCATGGGGTACTTCCTGTTAACTTAGAGCAATCAAGTTCTTCAATCCGAATACCGTCTAAAGATCTTACACGACTGAGTGCTACATAGGCTTGTCCGGCAGCAAACAATCGCGAGCCTAGATAAATTACTGCATGATCAACTGTACAACCTTGCATCTTGTGAACGGTCGAAGCCCAACTCAGGATTATTGGCAACATTCGTTATCATATTATATGTTACATGAATATCATATACAGTAATTTGCATGTATCAGACTCATGTACACCTACGCATGTAAGATAAGGAATGAACATTGTGAGAACGCAACTACCCTGAAAACGTTTCTGCCTCCGTTGTGCTGTGCCGAGTGCCCGAACGAAAGAACGAAAGAGTAAGTCCGAAACTGCAGGCATGCGCAGAACGCGCGCTAGCTCTATCTTTTTTACTCCACTACAGAGGATCTATAAAAGAATTTATTAATCCTGGTGGTCCTTATAAGGATAATGGAAAACTATGATCAAATTATTGCATTGTCATCGGTCCTTGATACGTATGCAAAGTTTCAAATTAATCAGACTTCTGGAAATTGGTGAAAATTATGCTCAAAGATTCCGTTACATACATAGTTACAACCCAAGCTAATAAAAAGCGTGTTAATTAAAAAAAAACAAAACGCGGCCCTTTCTCTCGTTTATCGATTTTCAAATAGGAAAAGAAGGGATATTTCACCTTTTTGCACTATTATACCAGTGAAACATACGTTAATCTTCACCGTCACCACTTATTCATCTAAAAAAATTAGATTTAGAATTCCTTCACATTTCAGTTAGAAAATTGAAAGTGTATGTCAACAGACCAATCGACAAACAAATTGATTTGAACAATCAACAAAATGAGCAAAATACATTGTCATATTCCTGAAAAATGAACTCGAATTAAAGGACCACAAATATGGGGAATTCGGTCGGCATTCTAAACAAATAATCCCAGCTATCATGTCATATCTTCCTGAAAAACGAACTCGAATGAAAGGACCACAAATATGGGGAATTTGGTCGGCATTCCAAACAAATAATTACGGCTGCCGATCAGTCAGTGTCCAGGAGTAAAAATATAGCCATCCGAATTATTAGCTGACTATACATTTCTTTGGATTAAATTTTGTAATTCTGCTCATTACTAGCGCCATCTATATATATATATATATATATATATATATATATATATATATATATATATATATATATATATATATATATATATATATATATATATATATATATATCTGGACTGATATAATGGAAGAGCCAGTGAAGCCTTTTATCGTAGTATGGATGTGTCGCAAATTTTACTACAATCTGTAACAGGTATCTCTAGTTCCAACACCAGGATTTTTTATTATCCTGACTACAGGATAATAACTAACTATCATTATCACCGCCATCTTTGGAGATCCAATTATTACCTTAGACAGGGGTCACCATTCAAGGAGAAATAGAGGAAATATCAGATTCCATGTTCATTTAGAATATAATCTGTCGTACACATATTCACATTGGTCAAGGGGGAAGTTTTGAAGTGATTTTCAACACTACACCTTCACCCTTCTAAGAAGGTTTGGACCAACTTACTATTTCATATGAAACAAGGGGTTGAGTAATACCTTTTATGAAAGGGCCTTTGATTTTATTTCAAATGACATCTCAATTGTGAAATTCGATCAGATAGTTTCCGAGATAAGTATCTGATTGTGTAATGGTTTTTCTCATCTGAATATTTCATATAACAAAATGCTATTTATTTTCATATGCAGATTCACACAAAAAGAAAGCTCTGTAGTGTTCAGAGAACACCGCGTAAATCAAGGGACAGGAGATACGAATTTTTGGAGTTTGTAAGCCTCGGGAAAAACCTCTTTCGGCAAGGAGTTCCAAAGCTCAGCTGTCCAATTGAAAAATGATCCCTGAGCAAGAGAGGTTCGACAGGTCTCCAAATTCACAACAAAGGGATGGGGATTCTGTACTCGTCGAGTCATCCGTGTAGATATTGCCAAGGGTGGAATGATTGATAACAATTCAGAAGCATCCATCGTGAAAATATCTATAGAAGAGAGGCAAGTCTCCAACCCTTCTACTATGTTCCAATGAAGTGAGCGAGTCTGTGAGCGAAGAATCACCAACAAGACAAATCACCTTTCTCTGAAAAGAATCGAGAAGCTTCAATGAATGTTTTGGTGCCGAACTCCACACATGAGAACTGTATTCCAAGGCAGGTCGTATCTGAGCCTTGTAGATCATTAGAAGCTGACGAGAAGTGAAGTATTTCTTCGCACGACATAGAAATGCAAGTTTCTGGGAAGCACCTTCAGCGATTTATCTCACATTTTTTTCCCATGAGAGATTATCATTGATCATAATACATAGCATCGAAATACTTGACTTTATAGGAATAGTTACTCCTGACATCTGAATACTAGATGATAGATCCGCAAAACTATGTGTTGAACAAGATATTTTCGCCAGCAAATCATTGATATGAAGCAGAAACGACTTCTTTAGAATTTGTGTGTAAAATTTTAAATATCGTACACATTCACCAGGTGAATTATTCATCAGAAAGATAGTAATGAAAGAAGACCCCGATGCCAAACTCGATCAAACGCTTTTGAAATATTGAGTGCAACAGCTATCGTTTCTCCGAATTTCTCGATTGATTGCTGCCAAATAATGAAATATAATACAAAACGTACGTTATTATTCACAAAGATGTTCAAAATGACCACTACCAACTTCCTGTAACATATCTGGTGTATTCAGCCGGCATTCTTGTACAGTACGTTCCCTAAGGTTATTTTGGATACCTGTGTAATTAATCATGTACCTTTTGTATTACATCCCATTATTGGTATTTTATTAATCAAATAATTGTATCAGAAAAACCATCACACAATTAGAAACTCATCTCGAAAACTTTCACAAATCTTTCGAAAGAGAATTAAATGTCTTTTTGAAGAGGTCCCACCCTTCCTAGAGTCTTGTAGTTGCAGTATTGAAAATCGTATAAAAAAACCTCCTCCTCGACCAATGTTATTACGTATATGAACTATTTATTTTTAAATGAAAGTGGAAACAGATATTTCGTATGTTTCTTTTAAAATGCTGACTTCTGTATATTCGAATGTTCCTAATAAAAATAACAAACAAACATGAATCAGATAACCCCCTCCCCCTACTTTCAAGAGTCGGTGGACTCGATTTTCGTCATCACCGCACCCAAGCCTACTACGATATCGCACCCGGGGGATTTCCACTCCGAGTCTCTTTTCCTCCGGAGCTTGACACGGAACGTCGCGCGTGTCACTCCAAAAAATGCAGAGCTGTCATATTCCGAGCTCGATTAATCTTGTTAGGTCCGGGGTCAAGCCGTATCCACCGCTTTTCGAAGTTCCATGAAGTTGATGAATGGACGTCTTACCGCGGATTTCCGCTCGAAAAGCAGCAACGAGCTCCGATGTTGGCGTTCGATGTTCGTTTGTTTCGAGAACATGGTAACCGGATTGCGGTTTTGTTGCGAGAGCGAAATATTACGCTTGTGGTATTGTTTAGTACTAATTAATTCCAAAACTCACACAGTGCGGCGTGAATGGACGTCCGATCTTAACTCTTCTTCTTCTTCTCTTTTATCAAACAGAATTTACCCGAAAAATTCGGTACTTTCCGATGTATATGTCCCATAGGAGAGTGTCAACTACTTTCTGCAAAGGAGGGTATATATATATATATATATATATATATATATATATATATATATATATATATATATATTTGTGATGTATTCTCGACCGTACTTTATAAACTAGATTTGGAAGTTCTCAGGTATGCGGTCTGTTCACTAATAAAACTCATTTGTTCTTGATCTCAATATTTCGCTAATGTTTATTAGCTTCATCAGGAGAAAAGCTACAAAGAATGTGACAAAATTTTACAAGATTGAATCGAAAATAACAGTTCTACTCACAATCATAGAATTAATATTCCTGGTGTGTTCATTGCCTTGGAAAGCTGAATCAAACTACCCATGCTCGCATAGTTACTGCCTCACTTAAACTGAATCAGCTAGGCAAAATTCATGTTTATAGGAGTCCCTCAGCTGTACCAGGCAATGATGTAATTAACGTTAATCTAAGGGTTTTCATAAGTAAGCACATGTCTGTCCTTATTTTTAAATATTACAAAAGTGATTAAATAGAACTCAAAATATTGCAATAAATGTTATTTAACTGACCTGTATCGGTTTTATAATTAACTGTATTTGGTTTTTTGTTAATGTGGTACATTTCAAGGAACAACCTGGTTTTCTGGTTACTGACTCTGTCTAGGATTTTTACATTTGAATAATCAAATTGATGGCCGGTTTTTTGGGAGTGGTCGACTGCTGCACAAGAGTTTTTTCCTAGCCGGGCATCGCTCTTGTGGAGGGCTATTATTTGTTTGAGCCACTGCGAGGTCTGTCCCACATAACATCGGTTACATCCACCACACGGGATTTCATATATAACGTTGGTGTTAAGTGGAACAGGTGTTTTGTCTTTGACTTTTGAAAAGAGATCCGAAATTTTTGTGGTGTTGTATCTGGCTATTTTTATCTGTGGAAAATCTTTGAAAATATTTGTGATTTGGTGGGATAATTTGTCTACAAAAGGAATTGATTTGTATTTGAACTGTATGTTACAATCTTCAGTTGGTCCGTCATAGAAGTTAGAGTTGTAAATTAGTTTCTTTAGGATATGTTTAGGATATCCGTTGTTCGTGAAGATGGCAAATAATTTCTTTAGGTTCTGTTTTAAAAAAGTTTCATGACAAATATGTGTGATTCTGTTTTTCATGGCAATAACTGTATTGTATTTCTGATTTGTGGGGTGATTGGATGCGTAATTAATGAATCTACCGGTTGCGGTTTCCTTTTGATACCAGTCCAATACTATCTGGTTTTTTTCCCTTCGTATTATTCTGGTGTCTACCTACTCGATTCCATTATCCCAAAACTACCGTTCAAATTTCCATTTTTATATAAATACGTGGATGATATTATTTGTGCAGTGCCGGTTGACAGTGTAGGGATAACTTTAGAGACGTTCAATTCATTTAATGAACACTTGCAATTTACAGTAGAACAAGAAAAACACAATAGCGTCTCGTTCCTAGATACCAGATTAATACGAAGGGAAAAAACCAGATAGTATTGGACTGGTATCAAAAGGAAACCGCATCCGGTAGATTCATTAATTTCGCATCCAATCACCCCACAAATCAGAGATACAATACAGTTATTGCCATGAAAAACAGAATCACACATATTTGTCATGAAACTTTTTTGAAACAGAACCTAAAGAAATTATTTGCCATCTTCACGAACAACGGATATCCTAAACATATTCTAAAGAAACTAATTTACAACTCTAACTTCTATGACGGACCAACTGAAGATTGTAACATACAGTTCAAATACAAATTAATTCCTTTTGTAGACAAATTATCCCACCAAATCACAAATATTTTCAAAGATTTTCCACAGATAAAAATAGCCAGATACAACACCACAAAAATTTCGGATCTCTTTTCAAAAGTCAAAGACAAAACACCTGTCCCACTTAACACCAACGTTATATATGAAATCCCGTGTGGTGGATGTAACCAATGTTATGTGGGACAGACCTCGCAGTGGCTCAAACAAAGAATAGCCCTCCACAAGAGCGATGCCCGGCTAGGAAAAAACTCTTGTGCAGCAGTCGACCACTCCCAAAAAACCGGCCATCAATTTGATTATTCAAATGTAAAAATCCTAGACAGAGTCAGTAACCAGAAAACCAGGTTGTTCCTTGAAATGTACCACATTAACAAAAAACCAAATACAGTTAATTATAAAACCGATACAGGTCAGTTAAGTAACATTTATTGCAATATTTTGAGTTCTATTTAATCACTTTTGTAATATTTAAAAATAAGGACAGACATGTGCTTACTTATGAAAACCCTTAGATTAACGTTAATTACATCATTGCCTGGTACAGCTGAGGGACTCCTATAAACATGAATTTTGCCTAGCTGATTCAGTTTAAGTGAGGCAGTAACTATGTGAGCATGGGTAGTTTGATTCAGCTTTCCAAGGCAATGAACACACCAGGAATATTAATTCTATGATTGTAAGTAGAACTGTTATTTCCGATTCAATCTTGTAAAATTTTGTCACATTCTTTGTAGCTTTTCTCCTGATGAAGCTAATAAACATTAGCGAAATATTAAGATCAAGAACAAATGAGTTTTATTAGTCAACAGACCGCATACCTGAGAACTTCCAAATCTAGTATATATATATATATATATATATATATATATATATATATATATATATATATATATATATATATATATATATGTAGAAATTGATGTTTTCACGGATCTTCGATATGCAAGAAGAATTTTTCTGGGTTTTTATCCGTTAGGTGTTTTCTGATTTGTTCGACGTTTCGAATTCCATTTTGAATTCATTCTCAAGAACTGTGAGACGAATATCTGTCCGTACCGTCCTGGTCAATCACTCCCCTTACGAAGCAACCAAGCAAGAGCAAGCAAAGACTTCAATTGTCTGTTCTCCTCGGAAACTGGTATTTATAATGACTCTCCTCAGTCATTATCCGACTGGGTCCGATATTGAGGCTGCATCCTGCCCATTCAGGTATTATGTAGAAATTGATGTTTTCACGGATCTTCGATATGCAAGAAGAATTTTTCTGGGTTTTTATCCGTTAGGTGTTTTCTGATTTGTTCGACGTTTCGAATTCCATTTTGAATTCATTCTCAAGAACTGTGAGACGAATATCTGTCCGTACCGTCCTGGTCAATCACTCCCCTTACGAAGCAACCAAGCAAGA
Organism: Zygogramma bicolorata; assembly: GCA_032362365.1. Classification (NCBI taxonomy): domain Eukaryota; kingdom Metazoa; phylum Arthropoda; class Insecta; order Coleoptera; family Chrysomelidae; genus Zygogramma; species Zygogramma bicolorata. Next base: position 130,549 of record JAVJAQ010003734.1, read on the forward strand.
GCAAGCAAAGACTTCAATTGTCTGTTCTCCTCGGAAACTGGTATTTATAATGACTCTCCTCAGTCATTATCCGACTGGGTCCGATATTGAGGCTGCATCCTGCCCATTCAGGTATTATGTAGAAATTGATGTTTTCACGGATCTTCGATATGCAAGAAGAATTTTTCTGGGTTTTTATCCGTTAGGTGTTTTCTGATTTGTTCGACGTTTCGAATTCCATTTTGAATTCATTCTCAAGAACTGTGAGACGAATATCTGTCCATACCGTCCTGGTCAATCACTCCCCTTACGAAGCAACCAAGCAAGAGCAAGCAAAGACTTCAATTGTCTGTTCTCCTCGGAAACTGGTATTTATAATGACTCTCCTCAGTCATTATCCGACTGGGTCCGATATTGAGGCTGCATCCTGCCCATTCAGGTATTATGTAGAAATTGATGTTTTCACGGATCTTCGATATGCAAGAAGAATTTTTCTGGGTTTTTATCCGTTAGGTGTTTTCTGATTTGTTCGACGTTTCGAATTCCATTTTGAATTCATTCTCAAGAACTGTGAGACGAATATCTGTCCGTACCGTCCTGGTCAATCACTCCCCTTACGAAGCAACCAAGCAAGAGCAAGCAAAGACTTCAATTGTCTGTTCTCCTCGGAAACTGGTATTTATAATGACTCTCCTCAGTCATTATCCGACTGGGTCCGATATTGAGGCTGCATCCTGCCCATTCAGGTATTATGTAGAAATTGATGTTTTCACGGATCTTCGATATGCAAGAAGAATTTTTCTGGGTTTTTATCCGTTAGGTGTTTTCTGATTTGTTCGACGTTTCGAATTCCATTTTGAATTCATTCTCAAGAACTGTGAGACGAATATCTGTCCATACCGTCCTGGTCAATCACTCCCCTTACGAAGCAACCAAGCAAGAGCAAGCAAAGACTTCAATTGTCTGTTCTCCTCGGAAACTGGTATTTATAATGACTCTCCTCAGTCATTATCCGACTGGGTCCGATATTGAGGCTGCATCCTGCCCATTCAGGTATTATGTAGAAATTGATGTTTTCACGGATCTTCGATATGCAAGAAGAATTTTTCTGGGTTTTTATCCGTTAGGTGTTTTCTGATTTGTTCGACGTTTCGAATTCCATTTTGAATTCATTCTCAAGAACTGTGAGACGAATATCTGTCCATACCGTCCTGGTCAATCACTCCCCTTACGAAGCAACCAAGCAAGAGCAAGCAAAGACTTCAATTGTCTGTTCTCCTCGGAAACTGGTATTTATAATGACTCTCCTCAGTCATTATCCGACTGGTTCCGATATTGAGGCTGCATCCTGCCCATTCAGGTATTATGTAGAAATTGATGTTGATGTTGATAATGACTGAGGATATATATATATATATATATATATATATATATATATATATATATATATATATATATATATATATATATATATATATATATTTATAATTGGAGGTTTATATCATTTGATAGTTGTTCTTGGATTGTTTATGTTTCAACTCCCATTTTGAAGTAATTATCGAGACCTGTTAGACGAATCTATGTCAATGACATATTCGAAGTCTCATCGTTCAAAATCACCTTCAATCAAAATAGTATATTGTTACGATATTTCCTGGGTTCGTTTATTAAAATAATACTCCAAACAACACCAAACAACTTTTTTTAACTTCACTTGACAATACAACTACTGCACTGACTGATACATCGCTTACAAACACTCAAAACTCCTCAACTGATTAAAAACAACCAACGCTCTTTACTAGAATCTTTACAAGTTTGGTTTTTAATGATCTTTGCTGAAAGTTTGGCATCGTTTTCAACTGATATAGGTATCGAGTAAAACAGGTATACCTCAAAGTAGTACACACGGGCCATAGCCATTTACGATTCACCAGTATTACATCATCTGTATAGATGACTTGAATATATTCAATATGTCGTGGAAATATTTCAGATCTTCCAGAGGTAAAACAAACTGAAACTGAACACACAGGAAAAAACTATTGTAATTGGTTTAACACTGTGGACTGTAATCTCCGGAAGGTATCAGAATTTACATCTCATTTAAGACGAATTTTCAATGTTGAGCAGCCATTGTGATTATTATATTAATAGATTAATATCAAATGTCCTCCCCAGAACATCAGATGAAGTTTCAATTTTGCAAAAGTTATAATATTCATTTCAATTATTACAATTACCATTCTATACTTTTTGCAGAATAGCACATTTCTGTCAGTGTTGAGTCAGTCATAAAAGTTCTATTATGTTCCAAAACATGTTTTTGACTCGCTACGGCTTTCTTCATCATAATAGATAGAACCAAACCAAGTCATCCATGAATCACTGTTTTTGATTGTGATGGACAATTTTGATGAGCTATCAACTCTGAACATGGATCTATTCTATATTAGGTCGAAGGTCACGTGGTTCTAAAAATATACAACTGTAACTTGATTGAACAATTGTCTAAATATATCTAAATTACATCGATTTTTTCAATCTAGGTACCATTTCATTATTTTTAATTGACCCACTAATCCTCACTTCTCTTGGTTTTCACTTCGTTTCCTGACATCACATAATGAGAACTAGATCACCGACATTCTCCTGAGCAGACCCAATTTTCGATGTACGGAAATGATCCACCATCTGAGTAATTTCGATTATTTGGACCTCTATGTTCGGTATTTACTTCATCAACTTGTGAATTACTATTTCGGATTCCCGTCATTCCCGATTGAACTTCCCGTCGAGAACTATATGCTGCTGGAATTAGCAAAGCTTTCCAAACGCTGGAGAGTTCTATAATCTATCAGACCCGAAGTCGAAGTTTGAGCTTTTCCTATTGCTCTGTAATCTCCAGATAACGGCACGAAATTTATTTATACCCTCTCATCCTTTGTTGAAGGTGTCCCGTAGTTGACACGGGTGCTTTTAGATTATATAAATATTTGAACAACATCGAGTTTCACGGTTTTATCGAGTTTTTTAATATTTTAGGAAGAGAAGTTGACTTAGGAACGTAGTGTTTTTATCGAATTTATGCGAGGGGTTGACTTTTGGGTGAAAGAGGTAGGTTATCGGGTCCATTTTTCAATCTTATATTTATAAGAAGAGGAAGAACAGCAATCTATACTTTCCCCAATCCAATCATTTCTGTTCTCTTTTGAGCAACTATGATTCTTGCTTCCTTTTGGTGCAAAAATGGAACGTCTAGGAATTCCAACACCAGTGGCATGAAGTGATGAATATGTGCCGTGAAGTTGTGCTATAATTTTTTTCAGATGGCAGATGCTGATGATTCGATTGTGTTTTTATAGTGCATCTTTTCGACAAATTCATTGGATTTTTGAAATTCATTGAAAATCTAACATCAGGGCATTTTTGCATTCAATGAAATTACACAGTATGTTTGTTCTTGCAAAAACGTTGTAGCGATAATCCCCTGTATGGTTGCCATAACATGACAAATTTGCAATGATTTCGATAACCATTATCATAGCATTACATGCATACAGAATTTTATAGAGATGTGGAAGGAAAATATTGGTTCATGGGACTTTCAATGCAAAATTGAGCCAGCCAGCACTCCAATTATGGTGAATTTGAACATTATACAATATTTCATTCGATGTAAACAAATCCATGATCTAGGATATTTGCATGATCAATGGAGACAATACTAGTATTGTTGCACGATCTCAAAGAGTTCACGTTTCCTAGTTAATAATGTTAAATTGTGACAATTAGTTATTATGCAGGAAGTTTTCAATATACAGAACTTCAAAATTGAATTACATATAGTATTTGATAAGACTATCCGTTTTCGTGAAAAAAACCTTTCTATTCAATACTGAATATTCAATAATGGTGCTGATTTCTTCTGATGACATATCTAAAGAACGACTCTCTTTTGCAATAGATAACAGCTTGGTAATAATTGAATAATGACTCTCAACGTTCGCTTAAAAAAAAGTATGTGCTACGTCAAAAACAACGTTTTATTGGAATTATATCAAATAAACTTGAGAATCCTTCCTCCTAATTAACAAGTGATTGAATTAAAAAAATCCAACAATAATGCAAGAAAAATCCATATAGGATCCCAATCAGAAAAGTGAAAAGTTAATATTGTTCAAAAACAATTCGGTTTCTTTCTCAGCACTTCTGGTATTGGAAAACCTCTCGAATTGCAACATCGGTCGAAGGAAACGGAACGCTGTTCAGGTAATGTTCTTTCCTCTCCATTGAATTTTCATTGGGAGACTAAAATTGCAAAACCACAAGTACAGAAAGTCACGAGTCCAAAGGAAAAGAAATAGTCGGTCGATTTTAACGTTTATAATGCATCCTTGTACATACTTCTCGTCCGTTCTGGCAACCCTTAGAATTCAGGAGAAATATCCAGTCTTTCAGAATGCAGAATATCGCAAAACAAGGAATGAGTACATGAAAGGAGTGTGGTCTGAATAGTTTCTGAAAGTATTTCATGCGATGCACTCTCTTTGGAGTAATTTTCTCAAAAATCTTTTGTGGATATTGATGGATCAAAATATTCTCTTGTTTATGATTCGTAAAAGTGATAACAGAATTGAATAAGTCTAAACAAGCTAATCTTTTTCAAGGGTTTCTGAGATGAAACCATGCAGTTTGATAACTAAGAAAACACGCTTTTTTCGCATTACTTGCTTAGCTAATGCAGCTAAATATATTGTCACAATAGTAAAGTTGAAGATTGTGTTGCATCATGATGCGGTCAAATGTATAAGTATGTCATAAATCGATATTTCTGTTCCAATGGGATTCAAACTTTCTCAATATTCACAAACAGCGTATCTTCTTGATACCACAAATGGCATTTCCATATCGAACTTCTGCGTCTTGTTAGACAAGACAAAAGGTCGCTTCAGCAAACAGATTAACAGCTCATTTCGAAGTTTCAAAGTGTGGGTAACCGATTGCTACTATGCCGTGGAATCTCCTTGTTCTTGGTACAATGAAATTGGGTTGCCATTGCGGTAATACCAATAAATCGGTTTAGCTGGCTATTTATCTCAACGAACAACACATGGAGTAGGGAAATATCTCCTTTATGATGGATATCACTCACTGGTTCAAGAGAGGGGATTCATGTGAGAAATGAAACATTTCCGTTTAGTCTAACTAAGATATTCAGTTCATTCGAAATGAAGGGGATAGGAAGTTGAGTGTCAACTATCTTGTTTCACTGGGTTGAGGAGGAACCTCATGCAAATGAATTCCGTATTCATTTTTATGAATTCATTAATTTTTACTCCCCTGTCGTTATTTCTTATATGTTAGCAACTGAATTTTTACCGAAAGAGTTCATATGTCATTTGCAAATGTTAGTTATTTCGTCCACGAGTATTTTTGATTGAAAGTTAGTCAATTTCACAGGATTCCGCGAAAAAAATGCAAAATTCGGATGCCAGGATCCAAAAGCACAAGATCTAGTTCTGCTTTAAAGCAGATTTTAACTTTTTTGTTTTCTTTTCTATTCTAACTTGTGGACTGATCAGACAATTTTAATGTATAGAAATGTACATGAAAATACTAATACGAGGATTTTTTAAATTGAAATTTAAACTTTATATTTATGGTTGACCATGTATGGTTTTGTAAATACATTTATCTACACCCGTACTCTAATAATACATTTATATGCCCACAACTCGTTTTATAATGAAATCCATTACGATACAGATTTTCAACCAATAGAAACCAATTATTTTTCAATCAAGCATGATGTGCATGCTCTGCATTTGACATTTGTCAAGTCAAAATCGGTAAAGGTATTGAACTTTTGAAGAATATAGCCAAACTTCGATAATCATAACACAATGTCTGATACCAGCGATATGGGAGAATCACCTTCGACACCTTCACCGACAGAAATACAGTTTTAATGATTGAATTTTTCATTTGACAAATGCATGATTTATTACTTATTTTTTCATCAAAGTTTGTGGGCTTTCCGTAGCCGAGCCGTCTGTGGCGCTGACATTGATTAATCTAGCAGGAGGAGACATTGGTTCGATTCCGGTCTCGAGTAATTTTTTTTTTCTTGGATTTTTGATCTTCTTTTCATATCTCATCGTTTTATTCCTCGAAGTAATACTGTTAATTACAATTCTGTGAAATTTTTCAAAGAAATTCGTTAAATTAGTATTATTCTGTGCAGTACAAATATAAATATAATATTTGTAGTTATTCACTATTTATCGGGTGTAGATAAAATAGCGTATGCAACTCTCATGTAATGGTTTTTAATACACTCGCATAAACCATACGAAACTCACCTTCGGCTCGTTTCGTATCCCGGTTTATGCTCATATATTAATAACCATCATTACACGATCGTTGCATAATATACTATTATAGTGTCACGTGAGCTGATACATTCTATACCTTTTCTTTGTACTATTACAGCGACAGCAAAAATCACTTATGTTTTCCAATTGAAATAAACTTTTCCAGTTTTGTTCGAGCACTAACACTCAATTTATTTAATTTTTATGAATAACTATGAGTTCCAGAATGAATTTTTTGTGACGACAAGAATTGTCATATTTAACACTTTCCTTACAACTTCAGTATGCCTAAATGTTTTTTTGACAATAGTCATTTCAGCAAGACAACCTTCTTGAGTTATCACGCTTTTCAACTTATTTTCCATTTTTCTTAACTCTTCTTCTCCCTCATACCTCCACTATCTCCCAAGGAGGATCTATGGACAATAACGGATACAAGTAAGTGGTCAAGTTCATTTCCCGAAATCCGTCATGAATATAAAAATATATTGACCACCTCGATACTTTTAAACGGAACTCGATTACGTAAACATCAAACTGAAAACACTATCGCCAAACGCCCAATCCACCAACAGAAAAAGGATCAATAGAGGGAAGGGTCCCAATCTCTTGTAAACTAGAATGAAAAAAAAATTAAAGGCACATTGGAGAAAATATGACGATTTTGATGACCAAAGATATCTCTAGACTCTTGATTCATGTAGAAAACGTATGAGTTTTGAGTTCACAATCTGAAATCTTTGTTATGATGAACACAGCTGAATTTTCAATTGATTGTCAATCATTTATCATCTCAAATGCGTTGGTTTAGGTTATCCATGCATTGAACATCATGTAATCCAGAATAGCATTGTTGGTCTCAATTTTGGGAAAGTCATATCATTTTTCAATAATTTTTCAATCTCAAATGGCGACCTTGAGGAGTAAAATCTCCTCTTTACAACTAACGACGTTCTAATTGTTACTTATATAATGAAACTGTTTGGAAAAGCAAAAAATACTTCAATTTTGGGTTTTGGAACTATTATTTTTTATATATAAATTCCCACGAAAGGGAAACTCTGTAATTTTTTCACCGCTTGAATCGAGAGACAGGAGATACGGATCGACATGTGAAATTTGTATGCCTCAGGAAAAACCTTTCTCAGTGAGGAAAAAAGATCTCTGAGAAAGAGAGGTTCGACAGGTCTCCAAGCCCACAACGAAGGGGCTTCCAACCTTCTACGATGTTTTAACGAAGTGAGTCCGTGAGGGAAGAGTAACCAACAAGACGGATTTCTTTTTTCTGAATAGAATCAATCAGTTTCGATAAATATTTTGGTGCAGGGTCTAACACATGAGAACTATGTTCTGCGCCTTGTTGATCATCAGAAGCTGACGAGAAGTGAAGTATTTCTTCGCACGAAATATAATTCCAAGCTTCTGGGAAGCACCTTAAGCGATCGATCTCACATGGTTTTCCCATGAGATATTATCACTGACCGTAATTCCTAGCATCGAGATACTTGACTTTTCAGAAATAATTACTCCTGACATCTGAATATTGGAACAAGATATATCGGACTTCTTCGAGAAGAGACAAGCCTTTTTATGAGTTCAATGAGAATGTTTTTCATTTATTTTTTGGGTTTAATACATATCCGGTTGATGATGAAACAGGACTGAAAATTTCACTATGATTTTTCATTGCATATATACCATTTAACCTTTTTTATCAAACACAATCGGGAGTTTGAGAATTGGATTTTTGGCGAATGAGTGATATCCATCATAAAGGGGATATTCATAAAGTTGGCTTCCGTTTAACCATAACTAGAAGAGTCGTTTGCAAACACAGCTATCGATAACTATAACATCACTGGAACTCGGAAAGTATTCGTGGAATCAATAATGTCCCGATTGTTAGAAATTTGGGAATTTTTGTGGAGAGAATGAAGTTTGAGAATTATTTTTTGGCTTTTTTTTTCTCCGAATGAAAAAAAAAATTGAAATCGAAACTTCTCTGAAAAAAGTAAAAATAAGAAAAATTTTACAAACACTCTCTGTTGATAGATATATCATTCAAAAAAGTTTGATTCATTCACAAATAGGAAGAAAAAGTCCATCTTAAACAGATATTTCCCTGTCTATATGGCGACGACGGGAAATCACTTTTTCTTGCTCTATTTGTATACCAAGCATTTGAAAATTGAATCAAATAGATAGCAAACATAGAAATATCTACACAAAGCAAAGTAAAGAGCTATTTGTAGACAAAATCTCACTCACCAGGTTAATATTTCATTCCAAGAACAGAAAGTGTTTGTAAAAATTTTCTGATTTTTACTTCTTTCACAGAAGTTTTGATTTAATTTTTTTTTTTTTCATTCGGAGAAGAAAAAAGCCAAAAAATAATTCTCAAACTTCATTCTCTCCACAAAAATTCCCAAATTTCTAACAATCGGGACATTATTGATTCCACGAATACTTTCCGAGTTCCAGTGATGTTATAGTTATCGATAGCTGTGTTTGCAAACGACTCTTCTAGTTATGGTCAAACGGAAGCCAACTTTATGAATATCCCCTTTATGATGGATATCACTCATTCGTTCAAGAGGGAGGATCCGTGTTAGAAATAAAAGATTTCCGTTTAGTCTATTTGTTATCAAGTTTCACTATATATTCAAATTGAGCGAACTGAGACATTCAGTTCATTCGAAAACTATGATACATTTATAAATGAGTTCAAATAAAAGGGATAAAAAGTTAAATGTCATTTATCTTGTTACTTTGTTACACTAGGATGAGGAAGAACCTCATGCAAATGAATTCCGTATTTATTTATGCGAATTTATTAATTTTTACTCCCCTGTCGTTGTTTCCTATAAGTATGCAACTGCACTTTTACCGATGAGTTCATATGTCGTTGGCAAATGTTAGTTATTGTATTGTATTGTAGACAAAATCTCACTCACCAGAATAATATTTCATTCCATCAACAAAGTGTTTGTAAAAATATTCTGTTTTTCACTTCTTTCATAGAAGTTTTGATCTCTATTTTTTTGTTATTCGGAAAAAAAGCCGAAAAATTATTCTCAAACTTCATTCTCTCTACAAAAAGACCCAAGTTTCTAACAATCGGGACATTATTGATTCCCGAGTTCCAGTAATGTTATAGTTATCGATAGCTGTGTTTGCAAACGACTCTTCCAGTTATCGTCAAACGGAAACCAACTTTATGGAAGTCAAGCCAGTTTCTCCGACGAGTTGAATATTGCCCGAGGAGAAAAGATATATCGAACATGACAGCAATGTACGCGGCTTTAAAGTACTTCGCAGAAACTTATCGGAGAATGTTTCCGAAAATAATGGGCAGGGTAAAGTTTGTTTCCAGAGTCTTTAATCATCGTTAATTGGGGTGGATGGTCACGTGCGGGGAGGAATTAATCTGTGGAAGTTTGGTAGACCCATTTTTCGTCGAGTAATTGATTAAGGATCTGATTTAATTGGGGTCATTTTCCTCTAGTGTAGTTAATAGATGAATAATAATGGAACCGTTCCACTGAAGAAAAAGTTTTGTTGTGAGTTCATCATTTACATTAAACGGAAAGTCTCCAATTTGAGTCAAATTAGTTTTCTCTACTATTACCATTGTTTATAGAGATATAGTTAGTCAACCGTATGGAAATATCATTTAAAGGGATGGATACTACGGGTAGGTGGTACTAGTGATTTCGTTTCCAAGTCTTTTCTTTCGTTTTTTCACGGATGTGGTAGCCTGAATCATACATTTTCTTGATTACTTATTCTTAATACCAGAAAGGGGCAATCAATACAGAAACAGAAACGGAATTTTTCGTCAATGTCGTTGTGTTTTTTCGTAATCGGAAATACCTGTCGACATTATATTGTAGGTGGCGTAACAAAGATATTAGATTTTCACTAATAATTGATTTACAAAACAGCGACAGCGATTACTATTTTCTCTTCTTCAACTCGTAAAATGGTTCAATAACCTGAAATTCACTTATTGTTCTGCCAATCTAACGTTATCATCAATGTATCAGAACACTTTCAGATCAGGATTGATATTTGAAGGATCACAATTGGAAAGTCAGTAGTTCCGTAGTTTTTTGGGTTTGTAACCTACCACAATCTGAAAAAATTAGAATTTATATTGGAATCTATACAAGTGTAGAAGGGCAGATTTTCAGTCTACCCCGAAAAGTTGCTGCGTCTATTGAAAAACAGTTCTTTCTGGATAGAAATCGACACGCCATGTAGATACAAGTGTATATCGAAAGAAAACACATACCAACAGATATCTTCACTACACCTCAAACCACCACACAAGTGTCAAGAAAGGTATGGTGAAATGTCTTTATGATAGAACAAAAATTGTATGTGACTCACAAGAAAAAATCAATGATGATATAAACTTCATAAAATCAGTATTGAAAGAAAATGTATATCCAGAAAAATTCATAGAAGAAACTTTGACAGAAATTGAAAATCCGAACACAGTCCACAATGAAGACATACAACCTACACAAAATACACAACCTGTATCAAACATTATACCTTATGTCCCTCGTTTGTCTGAAAAGATAAAACGGATCGGCAATAGGTATAATATTAGAACAACGTTCAAAACAACAAATACTTTTCAATACCCACACATACCAAACCGAATAACCCAACAGAAAGTACAAAAAATTGTATTCATCAAATTCCTTGTTCGTGCGGTCAAAAATATATCGGTGAAACGTCTCGACCATTGGAAGTGCGAAAGAGTGAGCACAAGATGTACATCAGGAACAGACAGATAGGTGGTTCTAAATTATCAGAACACATTCTTACTGCCGATGGAGAACACACAGTAGAATGGAACGACACTGAAATTATAACGAAAGAAAGCAATGGCAAGAAACGAAAATTAAAGGAATCTGCTTTCATCATGCCGTCTGGTGAAGAATGCATATCTATGAGATCGCTTGATATGTATATAGTGGTATATGATGGGTATTTATGGAATCGTCCTAACGAATAGAGCTGCCTTCAAAGTGGCCACCTAAATAATATGTTCCCATTTGACTTATATGTATGTATGTGTATGTGTGTATATGTGTATATATGTATATGTATGTATTTTAATGTAACCCTTCTGAATTTAGCACATATGGTAATGTACTGAACATCTTGATGTATTTGTACCCAATTATTTTAACCCTATGATTACCATCTAACTCTCAAATTCCAACATGTATGTATCGTAGTTTCAGATGTGTTAATTTTGTTTTAATATGTATGTATTCGTTTTTCATTTCAATTTATGACCACTAGTTTGTGGAATTTTAAGATGTATGTAGCATGCTTTCAATTATGCCGTTCTATTTCTGACATGTCTATAAACCCTGTGTTTCTCAAGACGAATAAAGATTGTATTGTATTGTATTGTATGGATCGCGGATGGCTGCCCCTCCTGAAGGACAAAATATTATGTCAAATTTGAAATAATTTGACAAATGGCAATCGCGAAAATTGTCTTTACCAAGTATTTGCATTTGAAAAGGAATTTGCCTAGAAGTTTTGAGAACGGAAGCAGATTTAATTTCCGAAACGTTAACAGATAAGTATTTTCATATATATCAGTTCTTATTATTTTTTTGATAGGCAATATTTGAGTTATACGAGAAGTTGCTGACTAATTGGACTTGTTCTATCCAGAAAGAACTGTTTTTCAATAGACGCAGCAACTTTTCGGGGTAGATTGAAAATCTGCCCTTCTACACTTATATAGATTCCAATAGTAATTCTTATTTTTTCAGATTGTGGTAGGGTACAAACCCAAAAAACTACGGAACAAATATTGATACACCACAAAAAAATGACGTTCAAACAATACTTGAAAGTCAGTAATGATTGAAATTCCTTTTCTGGAATGCTCTGTAATTTGCGATGATTTTTCTAATCTCGAGGGGTGAAGATGTCTCGTTATGACGTTAACGACGTTGCTAATACTAAAAACTAAAGAAACTAAAACTGTTCGGAAACGTATGTTGGTAAAGAGAACAGAAAGGTAAAACAAGTGTTAATTTCAGATTATAGAACCGTTTTTACAAGTTGAATAAGAGTAGATACCATTTTTTTTTTAGATATTTACATCCATTCATTATAAAAAGACACTAAAATGTTCACTCTGAAATTCAATGTATGAATACCCTTGAATTTGAAAAGAAGTTCATTTAAACAGGCATTCACCTGAACAGTTTTTTCTTTTCTGATATCATCAAAATATCAGTGTTGTTTCCAGAAGAGTACATTTAGATTCCGTAACATATATGAGAAGTGAAGTTTCTTTCTTCGGAAATAGTGATTCGATCATAAAAATTCTTTAATTAACAGAAAGCTGCACTATTTAGGAGTCAAATAGGCCATATTCTATTATGATTGAACAAAAAAATCAGTGCAAAATATTAGCATGTGAATCAGGTCTGAGAAAACCGGGAGAGATGTGATACTTTTCCGGCGTGCGCTGACTGAACGGTTCGGTTCGATTTCAACGCGAAGGAAGCCGCGGGCAAAAGCTAGTATCACATACAAGCGGAGTCGTTTTAATCATGTACTTTGAGTAAAGTCCTCGTTTGCTTCATACCGTTCATTCAAGCCTGAGGAGAAAATCTGTGACTAACTCTCTACAAAGAGAAGTTCACAGTTGAGTCTGGCTGGTTGCTGTAAGTAAATAGGTTGAATCCAAAGCCATTGAAGTAAGAACGAATATAGAATTGTCGTCACGAAGTATCGGGAATCAACCTCATTTACACAAATTCGGAAATCTGGGAATGAATATCTATTTTAACCACTAACATAGTATAGGCAGCTGCCGTTATAGAAAATAAATGAATTCAGTATCTAATCGCCCATAGTAACTTATGTTTTTCTACTTAGCGTGCAGCACAGCGTGTCACCAGTTATTTTCCTGATTACATCTAGAAAAATAGAATGCCCGTTTCGATTAACCTATATCCTGCTGACTTCTGTACTATTCTGTCACATTTATTAAAGCAGGAACAACATTTTACTCCACGTTATTAGACGTGAATGAAAACGTACACGATTTATGTGTGTGAGGAAAATGATGGAGGTTATATTATTGCCCTGAATTATTACATTCCTCTGGAATTTTTGAGTATGATGTGGATAACATTTGATAATAATGAAGATTTACTTTCCAAGGAATACATGCTCAAAAAGGGATTCGTACGAATTGAAGTGATATAACAATGAAAAATGGTTTTCAAATTAATTCCATCCTTAATTTCGCTATATTGTGTGATATGTTTGTTTTGATTTGATGGAGGTTATATTCTTGCTCTGAATTATGACATTCCTCAGGAAGTTTTGAGTATAAGAGTATAATGTGGAAAATTTTTTGCTAAAAAAATTATCCTATCAAATTTGTCTATTTCTAGTCATGTGTGTCGAAATAACCAATGAAACCATCATTACACTGATAACTACCCATGGATAGTTTTCACGTGTAGTTATCACTTATGTCATGACATTGCTAAGCAACCAACACAATAAAGTTGTTTGACATTTCAGTAATTCAATTTATTTCGAAAATGTCACTTCCTCGCTTTGGTGTTCAAAATGATGCGGCAATTGACAAAATCATTGAAGAAAATACACCAAAAAATACTGTCAATAGTAAAAAATACACTTGGAAAATATTTATGGAGTTTTGTGACGCCAGAAAATATGAATTGGATGGAAATCGTACTCTCGAAGAGCTTGCATTAATACTCAAGGATTGGGCGATTAATATGAGAAAAAAGGATAGCACAGAGTTTAAGGAGGCTACTGTTAAAACCGTATGGAATATAACAAGCAAATTATTACAAGAAAAGTATTACAAGGAGTATAATATCATGCTAGACCCCTTTAAAAGTGTTGCATTCAAACAAGCGCGGAATGCACGCGACGCAGCACGAAGAAATTTACAAACAGATCCCACTAAACGCAAAACAAGCTCAGTACCATTAACTTCAAATGAAATGAGTAAAATTATAAACTTTTGGGATGAAAATACCCCTATAGGACTCCTACGCATATTTTATCACATAGCAGCGGTGGAATTGGCTTGGAGAGGTGGTGAAGGTGCTGCTTGCTTAGTTGATTATTTTCATATCGAAAAGGACAACAATGGATCTCCAACTAATAGGATAGAATATAATCCAATTTTCAGTAAAACCTGCCAAGGGGGTTCAAAGAACTGCGCCTCTACCAAATGGTTCAAAATAGTGAAAACAATGCTTGTCCTGTCAGATTATTCATTAAATTATTATCAAAACGAGGCACAAATATCAAGACAAATAGACTATTTTTAAGGCCAAATCGTCACTGGAAGACAGGAAGCGATAACTGGTATGACAATATGCCTCTGGGTAGAAATATAATCAACGGATGGACGAAATCTTCTGCTGAAGCAATTGGCTTGGATACGAAACAGAGGAAAATAACCAATCACTCTAATAGAGCAACTGCAGTCAGTCAACTAGCTAAGAGTGGAGTTCAAGAACAGCAATTGTTGAAAATTACTGGGCACAATAATGAAAATTCCATAAAACCTTATTTGAATATTGATCAGGAACATCATAACCAAATAATCAATAGTATGCGTGGAAACACCTATGCAGTAACCGAGGCAAATAGAGCAAGATCAACGGAATATCATTATACGAATTGTTCTTTTAATAAGTGTGTGTTCAATAAATAATTTTGTTCGAATTGCAAAAAATTTTCTCACCGAATATCCCTCGATCATTGATAAATAACTCATAATTTTATCACAACTTCCTCAAGCACGTTATTTTAGGTAACAATAACGTGCTTTCGAAAAATGTGATAAAATTATTTCATTAGTTATCAATGTCCTTGGGATATTATAGCTGATAACATTTAATAATAACGAAGATTTAATTTCCAAGAAACACATGCTCGAAAACAGATTTATACAAAATGAAGAGATATAACGATAACAAATGGTTTTCAAATGAATACCATTGTTAATTTCACTATATTGTCTGTTATGTTTGTATTGAAGTGGGTTATATACTTGCCCTGAATAATGTCATTCCTCTAGAATTTTTGGCTATAATGTGGATAACATTTGATAATTATGAAGATTTACTTTTCAAGAAATACATGCTCGAAAAGAAATTCATACAAAATGGAGTGATATAACGATAAAAAATGGTTCAAAAAGAAAAAAATATTGACTGTCATCGGAAATGAGTAAGCCTCTGAAGAAGCTAGCGAAACGTTAGGAGAAAATTCCAAAGAACGACGGCCTTCAAGCCCGAAGAAAAGTAGTTGTACTAAGAATTCTTCATTCTTACCTAGTATCCTCCTCAGGCATTTGCGGGCAGCATATCCTTGCAGACCAGTGCAGAACAACCCGTACCATATCGACCAGAGGTTGTTGAGGTGGATGCCGAACTTTTTCTTCGATTTCTTCGTGTTCGGGAGCGATTCCGTCGATTTGATGGCCTGGTAGCTGGACTTGCTGGAATCGCTCATTATGTCGATTGACTTTTTGATATCATTGTTATTATCAAATTTCGTGGGTGTGCTCGAAGCGGAGTGCATCACTCAGAAATCGATTTTCGGGGAGTGGAAGGAACTTTGTACCGAATTCTGGAAGGAAGAAACATAAATGAGTACAAAATTTGAGTTGATTCACATAATTTAATATCAACTTCATGCGACAGTATAATGAATTGTGATCATAAATGCACCGGACATAAAAAATAGAATATTTTCAAGGTTTTATGATTATCCATTCTCGACTGAGATAGAGATACAAGAATATTTTTTTGTTAAGAAGAATTTTTCATCAAGCAAAATATCGTTTCCGTTTATTCGGCAACTGGTCCAGACAATAGAAATATCATGAGTAGGTATGCTGAATATGATACTTGTAGATTTCAATATATTTCACGATTCATTTAAAGTTGTTCTTTAAATTCATCTCAATATCTCTGAATTTTCCATTTTTCATTTCTTGTACCCCAGAATAATATACTTCGAAACCATTTAATTCATTCTCAGCAGGTACCTTTTTGCCAAGTCAGTTGTCCTTTTATTTCTATTCGAATTAACCTCTTTCGATTTAATTATTTCAGTATTCATGAGCTTGTTTTCACCCTTGACCTGAAAATAATCCTTCTCAAAAGTGTTGCACATATAATAATAACTTCAAATTTTGTAATTGACTAAATAAAGGTCATAGCCAATCTATAAGTATCAAAAAAGTACCGAAAGAAAAATAAACTGTTTCATACATAAAATATGCGATTAAAAAGAGGTACAGCATATCCATTTCATCTTGGTACAAATTGCACACTGTGGAACTAGCAGCCATTTGAGATCTACATGTACTAAATAGGAATATTTGTGCCAAATTGATTCGATAAGCTTTATATCAGTGGAATGCCAGTGAAATATTAGTTGTAAATATAACCATTTGTATCATATAAAAGACTTCAAACTGCAGCAACTCTACATATAATGTAAATAAGACTACAATAAATCGACAAGCAATGGGAAAATTTTATCGATTCCACAAAAAATCTGAGAAATGTACTCCATCTGACGTTCCATGTATTGAGCGAAAAGTTATCATTGAAACAAGAGCTCTATCTATTCAATTGTAGATATGTTATATCG
Organism: Zygogramma bicolorata; assembly: GCA_032362365.1. Lineage (NCBI taxonomy): Eukaryota > Metazoa > Arthropoda > Insecta > Coleoptera > Chrysomelidae > Zygogramma > Zygogramma bicolorata. The sequence goes on from JAVJAQ010003734.1 coordinate 147,615, forward strand.
AATATATGTATTTTAACACAAGAAAATATCATTCTACCAAAATATACATGATTATTGAATCCTTTGAAAATGATTATTTGATTGATATCCTTTGTTAACCAAGGTTTATCCGAAAAAATAAAACGTATTGGTAGTAGATTCAAAATAGGAACAACATTCAAAACAGAGAACACGATCAAATCCCCATTGAATCGAAAAATTAACTTTGATAACGGAGTGGAATTAAAAATAAATTGTTCATATATTAAATTCCATCCAAGATTCATCTGATCCAAGATTAGAGCGTGGCTTGCTGGAATATGCAATGGTATTTGACCAAACTACCAAAAAATTCTATGAACGCTTTTTACTGTTTTGATGCAGATGCGTACTTAGATTATGTTCTAAAAATTATGTTGTTTGAATTGCTCCTTTCAAAATCCATACATTGTAGTTTGAATATTGTGTTTTATTCGAATACTTTCGAAGTAGGTATATCGGTCAACACTGTTTTTGCTCCTTTATATTTCTATAATTCCTAATTCCAATACATCGAAACTAAATTTGAAATGATATTTTGTCCTCATTACGGCCCTAGAAAAAATTACATTAAAGTGTTTTGTTTACATCTACTGAACCTTGGATTGGAATGAACTATAGTATATTATGTGTATGTGTTAGTGTTTATACTCATGAAACATCGAAACCATCAACAATAAGAACAGCTAAACATAAAAACAACTTGAGACGACGAATAATATATAAGTCGAAAAAAGATGAACAAATATCTCAATAAATGGTACACTCATAGTCGAATGGAATAATATCAATTCACTTATGACAGAACAGAATGGAAAAAAGGAAATTGAAGAGACAACTTGCATTTTGTTTAACGGGAATAAGGAGATTGCCCTTTGTTCATTGAATATATCAATGTAGGATGTTCCTTCTGAAAAGGAAAGTTGAACTAGGAAGATTCACTTCGAAGAAGATCAATAGTAGAATAGTAGAGTAATAAGTCAAGCCAGTATCACTTTTAGATACTACTTACCAAATACTCGTATCTCATCAGAGATTTTCAAAAAAGCTTGAAATATTTTGTCCTTGAAACAAACTAGCTATCGAAACGTATTTCGGAAAGAATATCCACATTTTGATAAATATTTTTTTAGATACTCAACAGACAAAATAGTCACTCTATTTTGCATCTTTTCAATATTGCAGTTACAAATCGGGGTAAATACTTCAATTTGCCCTATTTCAGATAATAAAAGAGTTTGAATCTCTTTTTTTTTCATTTTCAGGTAGGAGAAAACCAAAAAAATGGACTTCATGATACAGGAATATTGATGGTTATTTGAAAGTGGCCCTTTCGTTCAAATCTCAATGCCTTTTCCACATTGTTTGTGCAATTTGGAGGAAAAAAAATATTTTTTTTGGTAGCTTTGTTGCGGTATCCTCCGTTCGAATGTCCAATCTAATCACACACACCAATCAACAACCATTCTCAATAACACAAAATACTTTTTTGCATGAACTGACTGAATAACCCCTCAAATGGCAGACAACACCACCCCCTTGAAAAACGCACCTTCTCCGTTCCTGACTATCCCAACTAAAAGGCACGTGTCTCCAGAATGTGCGCAACATTTCACCCCAAATACCTTCGTCTGCAAGGGGTGCCTGCGCCATAAATTAACATCCTCCGAACTTACTTAATTTCTAGTATTTCCGCACACCTCATTCAACTCGGGGTGGCCTCCTCCTCCCCAGACGAGGGACTCGTTTGTATTCGAATCCGATTCGTTTACGAAAACCGTGTGAGGTTTTATGCGGAGAACGGAGAGAAATCTTGAAACACCTGAGAGTGATTTCGGGACACCTCTTCAATAATGAAGAAGTGGATGAAAGCTTTGGCGGAACAAGAGCTACAGGGGGTTTATGATAATGGCGTGGAGTGCAGAAAGAGGGATGTTTCCACTTGTGAAGTTTTGGTTGTCGAGAAAATATTGCCGGAGGTAACGAAACTCGAGGGGGACGATATGCGAGGGGGTGTTTCCAAAAATAAACAACCAACAGGGTGGTTACCTTTCGTCGTATCGAAAGCAATCAAGGGGTGCTGGTCATTTCGAATTGTTTTGGTTAGGGTGGAATTGTAATTGGTTCTTTCATTAGATGCATTCAAGGACAATAATATTTCAGATGAGATGATTATATCTGGTGAAGACATGGAATCTAGAGAAAACCCTCATGAGTCCTGTTTCTGTACAGTATTGAAAGCAAAATAACTGTTTAACTGGTGGGGGTTGAGTAATGATATCAATAAAAGACATAATATTACAACAATAAGACAAATATCATCAAGAAAAAAATATATGAAGCTCATCTCCTACTGAAGTTAATTTCACGAAAACCATGAAGGCACTGAATATTCATGTTCCGATTTATTTCTGAAACAAATTCCAGGTATCCTGATGAATCCATTGAAATACTACTCCTGTGAGGAGGAATGATAAAAGGCTTTTCGATAGAATTCCTAATAGAATTATCACAAATATCGATCATAAATTATTGTTCATGAATTAATGATAATTCAAAAAGTAGTAGTTCATGATATTCGGGACTTGTTTCTACAGAACCATGAAAGCACTGTATAAAAAAAATGATTTTTGGCTTCTTCTGCTACAAGTTGATACAAAACGAATTTAAAACTTCCTTCTCGCTGCAAAAATAATCATGTTTCTGAGGGCTACTTGTACATATTCTAGTGAACTGTGATTTAAGAGAAGTGAGGACAGATGCTAAGCATTAGCCAATAGTCTTCTACTTTACCAAAATGCAATGTATGAACATTTGAGAATTTGAATTGACCACGATAGGATCATTTGAGAGAGTATAAGTAGTAATGTATGCAGAAGTTGAAGTTCTCAAGTATCTCCTAAGTGTAATTCATCAGTTGTATTTTGAGCTGGTTAGCAGAGTGTTTTTCAGTTTTTTCTCCACACCATTTTGCTGTCTGATATGAAGGACTCATCTAACTGATATTGGGCTACAGTTCAAACAAATCACAAAACATCAGTCAATAATAAAAACCCTCTCTTCGGTTAATACTTTCCATAAGTGGCAATTATTCAACAACAATGGCATACGTCATTTCTGAATATTCCACAAATATGAATTGTTGCAAATATGTCCTTTTCACTGAATGTATTTTTTTGAAGCTTTGTGGAAGTTGACAACTAACTGAAGCGCCAAATGATTAGGAATCCAATGTATATAGGATTATACTTACTATTCTGGGGATGGAAACAAATTCTGTTCATAAACATGTCAGTCACAGGACTGGCTCTTCAAATAAAATACAAGGATATAATTCTGTTTCAGACTGAACTCAATATAGGAACTCATTCAATAATGTTTTTTTATCCCTGAAATGTCGCAACATATAGAATAACAAAAAATGAAATTCCATTATCCCAATGGACAGAGGACCATCACGTATATGGAACGGAGTGTATTGAAGTAGCTTCATTTAAAAAAAGAGGGTTGGTAATTTCAGGCATATAGGATGTGAAACAATAATTATCCACTGCTCCAGAAGGGTTGATGAATCCATTATATGCTCAGTCAAAACTTATCCACTGTATTTTTCAAAATAGGGGATGAAGAAAATTGTAAGTTTTTTATTTTATGTCTGAGTCTTGTCTTCAAATCAAGACATTATTTCATAGAAGGGAGATCAAGGAAATAATGCGAAACTTTTGTAATATTCATGAAAGGTATATAAAATTGATAATATTTATGTCTTTTCAATATTTGGGAACATATGAATTAAAATGCATATTAACATAGATTGCGATCAACATTTTTATCTAGTCTGGAGATGAATAATTATGCGTCAGCCAATGTAGCTCCTTGTAGCTATAATCTCTACGCACCTTTAAACCACAACGGGTCTGCAGATAGTGGCCACTACACAGCTTACTGCCGATACCCTTATTCTGGAAGATGGCAAGAGTACAACGATGTCCACGATTTCCCCAAAATCTCTCATAAGTAGCGAGGCGTATGTTCTATTCTATGAACAGGGTGAAACGAAATTATCCAGTTGACACTGTTTTATATTTTATTCCATTTTTATTATTCATTTATTTATTTATTTATATTTATTGATTCATTATTGTTGCAATTTATACAACTGTATATTGTATACCATGATTTCAATTAAAAGAGTTCTGTGCCAAGATGGATTGGGCAAACAGTCTATTCTTGAAGGTAGTACATACAAATCATAGAACTTTAAATTATTGACCAGATCTGGTCTTGATATATAAGATTTCCAGATGAATTGAACACTTCTAGGACAACAGATCTATGCTAGACAAATCTGGAATTTGAAAACTTCCTTCAGAAGCATATCTTTGTACTACATAAGTCAAACTGGAAATACATTCGAAACACGTGTTAAAAAACATCGTTTTTCAGGTAGTATTAAAAATTAGTATAACTACTGCTCTTCGGGCTTGAAGGCCGTCGTACTTTGGAATTTCTTCCTGACGTTTCGCTAGCGCGAGTGGCCAGCTTCTTCAGAGGCTTATTCATCTCCGATGACTAAACAGTTCGATTTCTCAAGGCGTATTTATATTGATGCAGGTAGTCTGGAGTGTTAATTACTTCTGTCGGGTTCGGGGAATAATCATCATTATTAGTTGCCGCACTACCTGCTGTGATTTCATTAGTTATTCTTGATTTCTTTAGAATCGGATTCCAAATTCTGTTTAGAGTCAACGTTTCTTCCTTTCTGTTAAAATTGTCCGCATGTTTTTGGATCTCTATTAGTAGTGCGGCAACTAATAATGATGATTATTCCCCGAACCCGACAGAAGTAATTAACACTCCAGACTACCTGCATCAATAGAAATACGCCTTGAGAAATCGAACTGTTTAGTCATCGGAGATGAATAAGCCTCTGAAGAAGCTGGCCACTCGCGCTAGCGAAACGTCAGGAAGAAATTCCAAAGTACGACGGCCTTCAAGCCCGAAGAGCAGTAGTTATACTAATAACCTCGGCCGCGAAAGCCTCAACCATTTTGTCAGTATTAAAAATGTTCGTCATTATGTGGGTGGTTGGCGAAATATGGATATAAATTACCTCATTGGTTCGCAATCGAATTTTTTGTCATTACTATCAACCACTCCGATCTATAAATTCTCTCAACCATACGATCAATCAACATCTTTCTAAAATCCATGCCTGCGTCAAAGTGATACGCCTATGTGTCTTCTGTTTGCCATATATTGGATATCGTCTATTTGTGTTGGGAAATAGAGTCGGATCTGTTGGGTATTATCCAATCTTATTGGAACATATATTGTGCGTTCAGGTTTTATTACTTTTGTTTTATGCCCGCCTCAGTATTGAATGATTGCAGAACTGACAAGCTCGCAAATAAATGCGATGCTGCAGTTTACTTTCTCCTTCGAATCGTGTTTGTTTCTGGAAATATCCCATTTCTGGGAAAATAGTGGAAGTTTTTTATGTGCTTGGATTTATAGGCGTAAGCCACTTTTCCGCTTTTTATTTTATCACGGGTATACTTCATACGAAGGGGTGTTTGTTGGTAGTTGAGAAATGGGAAACGGCATCGGAATGTCTTCAGATGAATCTTTTGAATGCAATAACGTGAAAATTCGATTTTTACTATTATAATTATTCGTTGACAATATTTTCAATGATCGATGAAGAATATCCTTTTCATAGACTTCAGTTATTTCAATTGACAATTTGACTCGTGTATAAAATATCCCATAAGCCGTCGTGATTTTGTCATTATGACAGCGAAAAAACTCTGCCCTAAGTTTTTCAGTGACAAAACGGAACCTAACTCTTGAAATCAACGCAAACAGAATTGTAACCAAATCTTTGACGGTGTCTTTGTCAATTATTCACTTGCGTTGTCAAAAGAGTATATCTGATCTGTGAAAATGAAATATAAGAACACAATAACAATTGTACTTTTCCGTTGATTGAACTAAACTGTATTCATTAAATTGTCGTGCCGAATTACACTCAAGCTTTTTGTTGTCGAAGAAAACTTGACTATGATTCGAGTTCAGTTGCCTTCCGGCAAATTAACTCAAAAAACTGCCAGAAAAAATTACTTATCCTACGGACTCGTAATTTTTTCAGTGGCAGTTATTTCGTTGAGTTGCCAGGCAACAAAATTCTCATCGAAATGTCAAGTTTACTACTCGTGTAATTATAAGTGAAAAAATGCGGGATCGATAACTTCAATTCAATATTTTCTTGAAATCTTGGATGAAATCAAAACTGTGCAGTCGTAGCATATGTCAAATGTATTTCATTTGTTCTGGAAGAGAAGTATCCAACCACAGGTAAGAGTTGAGGGCTTCATCAACTCACTATATCCTATAAATTATTAGCTCAGACCAAAATTTCTTGGATATAACGGAGAAAATCCACAAAGTAAGATGCTTCCAAGGTTTGTTGCCCTTTGATATCTCAAATGTGCACGCCTTCTATGAAATCAACTCATCAATTGGCATCTGTCACGCATAAACGATGAAATTGGAACCTTTGGTGTAAAAGATAAAACTTTTCATAGAGATCAATTACCCTAACACCAAACTAATATTTTCGCACTCGACGCGCGTTTTGCTAACAATGTCAGCATCTCCAGGAGAAGAAAATTGATTGAGTGTAAATTTTCTGCTCCTGAAGATGCTATCCTTGTTAGCGAAACGTGCGTCGAGTTTCAAAGTAATTGATCTATAGGAAAAGTTTCATCTGTTACACAAGCGCAAATAGGTGTAATTGATTTTGAATCTTAACCTCTAGATCGATATAAACAACAATTTTGAGCCCATGTTGAGTTTTTGCCTGAAATTATTCGTAATAATAAATATTGAGATTTCACTTTTCAGTTGAGTTTTCATCCCATTAAAATTTTTCATATCAATCTTCAAAACCCATTTTTTTTGGAAATTTTGAAAAATTATTCAGAAAAAAGTGTTTATTTTTGGAGTATATTCCCTTTACCTTTTTACTCCTAATGTAAATGACTACGAGACCCAAATGCCATATCTTGTTTATTTAGTAAAAAAAATTAAAAAAATGGAATAACTCTGGTTGGCGGATCCTTGATTAACTATACTGCTCCTGGGGGGTAAGTGAGAACAAAACTTAAAATAAACTAGACTAAAACCAAACTGATATCACCTATAATCGAGGCGCATTTCGCTAACAAGAGAAGAAAATTGGTAGATCAAGCATCAATTCTCTACAAGAGATACTTATACAGTTTCCTGTGAGATTTTTTATGTAATGAGTTTAACAAAACCGCTTCTTCAAGAAAATATTTTTTTTCTCCTGAATATGCTGATCACGAACGCAAAAAGTGTGTCGAATGAGGGTGATACCAGTTTGGTGACAATAGAAAGGCTGAATTGCTAAAGAAATTCGGTTGGAATTGCTAGGGAATTTTGAAATTCCAGCCAAAGTTTCTTAGAGAAAAAATCAAGATTTCCTTGCTGTAAGGAAATTTCCTTGCAGTTGTTAGTGTTCTACGTGAATGATTGAAAACAGTTTCCATAGTAACCCAAGTGTTTTTATTACAAATTTCAAAGCATCATTTTGCGATTTTTTCAAAATTGATTAACATCTGTCGAATTTTAAACGATTTGCGGAAAAACGGTGTGTGTGGGAAAATCCACATTTCTAGACTCTAGGTCGTCCAGGAGTGTTAGACTTTTCCTACCTGGTAAACAATATACTTTTACTATTCCTGTACTACCTCGAGCAAGACCAGATTTTCTTTCAACAGTTTCTTCAATCCTGACACCTTCTCACTTATTCGGTGGTTATCCAATTTCTATATTGTTGTGTATATGATCTTCTGCTCATCAGGTATTTACCATTGCGAACAGTAATACTCCACATATAGTACAGGTAATAGGGAGCCAGCTACTCGTGTCCATAATGCATAATTAGGCAGGAGTTAGTTCATTTCATAGATAGTTGCAGTCTGACGTACTTAACCTAAAAACACAAAATACCTACAAAAATGGCGAACGGAAGTGCCGCCATTTTGTGAAAAACTGTTTGGGCCTGTATCTCTGTAATCGTGCACTTTAGGCCCACAATTATAAGGAGCTTTTTCATAGATAATGAAATTTTCTATCTTTTTTATTCAATAATTTTTTTCGTAGCACTCACCGTTCACGACTTATATTATTATTACTTTTTGTTTATTCACTTTTTTACCGATATCTCTTCAAATAATTGTTTAAACAATAAATTGTTTATAATAAAACTTTTAAATCGATAAATTTTCTACAACTTCTATTCAAAATTTTTTTCTCTAAAGTTAATATTTTCGAGGTTACAACGCGTTAATTTCAATCGTCTTGTATCTGGGAGATCAACTAGAGTGCATTTCATGCAAATGCAGAACTGGCTGTGGCAGAGCCTGTGGGTGCCGAAAAGCAGGATTGGACTGTACGGTAATCTGTGAGAACTGCACAGAGGAAACGTGCACTAATCAGCTGAAAGTAATCGTCAACAACACAGATATTGGTGATGATTCTAAGGACAATTAAATTAATAGAGGCGTTACAATCTTTATATGCCACTGACGAAGATAACGAAGAGGAGAATGTAACCAACATCGAAAATTCATCACCCTCGAAATGCCAAAGAGTCAGAGAAGACATATGATTCATTTTGGTGTACATTTGTAAAAATAAATTTCACATATATTCTTCAATAAATATTCCATTTTTTCATTTGCGTGTTTGATTATGGCAGTAGTTTTTAAATTAATTATAGTAATATTTAATTGTATAAAAGAAAATACAAAGAAAAACTTTTAATGGGTATTCGCTATTTCTTGCAGGTAAGAATTCGAATTATTAATTATTTATTAAATCAAAAAAATTCCAAAAATTCATATTTTTTTTATTATGTATCGGATTCGCTGCATCATTACGCTATGCATACTTCGTTCTTAATAACCTTGTACTCGGTAGTACAACATTGAACGCGTTGTAACTTCAGAATTATCAACTTTAGAGAAAAAAGTTTCGAATGAAAGTTGTAGAAAATTAATCGATTCAAAAGTATTATCATGAGCAATTTATTGTATAAACAATTATTTAACGAGATGTCGGTAAAAAAGTGAATAAACAAAAAGTAATAATAATATAAGTCGTGAACGGTAAGTGCTATAAAAAAAAATATTGAATAAAAAAGATAGGAAATTCAATTATCTATAAAAAAGGTCGTGATAATCGTGGGCCTAAAGTGCACGGTTACGGAGATACAGGCCCAAACGGTTTTTCACAAAATGTCGGCACTTCCGTTCGCCATTTTTGTAAGTATTTTGTGTTTTTAGGTTAAGTACGTCAGACTGCAACTATCCATGCAATAAAATAACTCCTGCCTAATTTTGCAAAACAAATTCCTCTATTACCTGTATTAATAATTATTATTCCTGTTAAGGGCAGCACAGCTATATAATAGTGCGTAGCTGTCAACGTTAATTGGGGCTTAGTGACAAATGGGTTCCTCCCTAACTATATATTCACCAACATTCTATGGGGCAACACCACCAGAATAATCCGCCTCACAAACTGCATCAACATCCTTCAGAGCTCTGAAGGTTTTTTGTAATGATAACGACTTTCAAAAATTCCTTCGTTCTACCAGAATTGTCTTATATTATCGTATTCTTGCGAACCTTGATGGGAAAAACGATTTTCCTAAAACCACAGCTTGAATTAATTGCTCAAACTCCGAAACTCATCTTGGTGATTGATCGCCTGCATTGTGGATATTTAGATTTTTGGATCACGCAGTGACAAAAGTGAGTTATTGCAGCAAATTAATATTAATACGCGCTCTGCATGCAAATGAGCTCTGGGAAATGAGGTTTCATTCGGGGCTCTGAGCTCGTAAATCAACGTAGAAATTGGTATTTTCTTTCCCGTAAACTTTTTGGTCTTACTAAGTGATTATACGGTCTGAGGAAATGCTTTGAATAATGTTTTCGTAGCATTAGCGCGTTTTTCCTTGGAAAACTATGGAAAGTCGTTCGCTTCTGTGAATGGAACGTATACGTCTGACAAAAGCACAAAGACTACACACGCTTTGAGATCAAACAGTTCAGGGTTTCAGTATACGTGATGTCGGTGGAATATTCAGAGAACTGAATGAACTGTAAGGATTTTCTAGATACGAGTTTTTATAATTCACTGAACGTTGTCATTGAAACATATTAATTCACGAATTCATTTACAGCTGTGGACTTGAATATAAAAATTCACCAACAAGATGAAAAAAGAAGAGGTTAGGCAAAACTATTATAGATGCGTCTTACGGCAACACAACGTTGTACCTAGTGTTATCGTCAGAACTGACAAATCAATGATTGCTATTTCCATATTTGTAGATATTAAATTGAGAATATTTTTGGAAATACCCACAAAAAATAATAATGGCAATAATAATGTGTCCATATTATTGAATCAGTTTGTATATCTAGATCTCAGATAGTGAGTGCTTTGTGAGTGAAATCAGAGTTGATGCCCAAGATCCCCAATATCTAAAAATCAGTAAAAGTTACAGAGGAGGTTGAGTAGAGGTAAAGTTGCATATTATAGAGCTCATATTTATAATATTGGAGAAACTGAGCTAATCATCTCAATTCCCAGGTATATAGGATGGAACGAAATATTTGATTTCGTTTTTTAATTCATATCTGGTTTATTTGGAATGAATTTCCAAATACCTTCTGCCTTTCGTCATCAAAACTTCCGATGGACTATAGAAAATGGAAGATTTTCGTCAATTCCTATTTTTTGATTTCCTTCGAAAGGGGAAAGAACTTGAGTAAAGCGAAATCTGCAAAACGTTCACAAGCTGTGAGGTACTTCATGTAAAACCCAGAATTTGCGTTCGTTGGAACACACTCTATATACACTTCCAAATAGTGACTGTTCTCCAACAGTAATGACTTCCTGGATATGGTAAATGGGGTTCTTGGAATGCCAGAATTCATTTATCGGAACATATAGTCCAAACAATTGAAAAACTGTTGCACTTCATGCAGTGACAGGTTACATTTTGAGGTGCACTGAAGCCAGATTGTCGTAGAACTATGGAATATCAGATAATAATCAGTGATATTTTGTTTATAAAAGATGTAAAAAAAAAATATTGAAATATTCTTTGTCGATAGGTAACTGTATATCATCCTTCGAAATTTGGAAGTTCATCCATGGTATTTCCAATAGGTTATAACTCTGTTTTATATGCTCTTCTTTTGAAGATTGAAATCATATATTTTGTATACCAACATCGAACATCTATTTCGAAAAGTCGGGTATTTTTCATTTTCATAAACTTCATATATTCATACTGCGTTAATATATAATATAAAAATTGTTAGAAAAAACTCCTGTATAGATTAATTGACTATTTGTGACCTCTTTGCGTTCGAGGCGATTTGAGTGCTTGGTTATCTTCAATTTTTTGAGAAATATTATTGCACGAAAGAACACATATTCGACTTCGACGTTGCTTTACAAATACCATTCACTGAGTACTTTATTCACCACTCTGGGAGTTAAGGGAAGCAAAGAGCCATTATTTTCAATTGATGATGATTATATTGAAACTCCGAACAAGACTACGAGCATAACAACAGAAAAATTAGAAATCTCACACTTTTCGAGCTATGCTCCTACCCTCTTTCATAAAAGGACTTTTGTTGTATTGAATATATCTTCATCTTTATTCTAGGAGGAAACAAATATATTGATGGATAATTCTTTTTTGCAATACATTTGGCAAGTAATAAGTCACTTTGTATCGTTCGATACAGTATGCTATCATGAATTTTGTAATTTGAGCGATGTTTTCATGTGAACTCAAACATAACTTTTGGGATTTACATGAACTACCATGTTGTGCGTGAATTTTTTTGGAGACAACGATTTTTTCAAGCTTCATGTATTTCCTCTTTCAAAATCAGACTGTTGAGAATTGTCCAGAAAAATTTATCCGTGCCGCCCGTTTTCAAGGAATGGACAAAACCAGCAGAAAATCTCGATTTTCTTCGAAGATCTGATGAATCAGCAAAAAGTTTCTCTATGTGTATATGATCATTCAGGAGGGTCAAAGCTCTCCCATTCAACAACAAATACTACAAGGAGGATATTCAGCCTACAAATCGAATTCAGCCAAAACAAATGACAATAATGTGACATATCTATTGAAAAAGAATTGAATATTAGCATTTGAACCTTCAACTTTCCCACTACAATATTCGAGAATGAAAGTGATAAAAAATGCTGTTAAGGGAAAAGTTTGTCTAGGAATTCCGAACTATTTTACGAACTCGACTACATCAATCAATGTCAGTGTTACAAATGGTGCAGGTTATAAACTATATATCATGTTCGAATATTTGAAATTCCATCACTGTAATGGATACTGTTCGTGATATATTTGGATGGGAACTGAATTTATGTACATATTAATTGGAATTACCATAATTCATATTTTATTCGAATCGATTTTGACTAAAATATATTTTTCCCATGATATTTTATATAAATGGGAAGTGTTTGTCTATAGCTGATAATTTCAAGCTTCACTGACAACCACAGCTGGTAACATTGTTCACTTCAAATATACTCCGATTTCTTTATTTTGAAGGAGTAAATCAAAGGCTGATTCTACTATTTCTGTAAGAGCAATTTTTCCCAATAGATTACGAACATTAGAAAATTGTTAATAGGTTGAAAAATTTTCAGTTTCTGAAATTCTTCTGTATTTGAGTTCCTTTCTAACCATTGGATAGTGACATCTTAGCGCTAAAAATCTTCTTGTACCAGCATACCTTATTCTCCTATCACTTCAGTTTATATGAGTGTTTATGTTACTTTATTTGGATATAATATCTATCGTGTTTTCTGTTGTCGAATCTGTCTTATAAGTGTTCTTCATTTTTTTGTTCATGAGAAATTCAATTCCATCGAAGTTTTCAAACTTGTAAGAGGCATCAAGCTATCAAGAGATATGATCGACAAACTCGATAGTTGGAAAATTTGGTAGAAAATTTTCCCATTTGAAACCGATGAAAGAGAATTTCTTATCAAACTTGGAAGTCATTCACATAACACGAAAAATTTAATTTCCAACCTCATGCTATTCTCGTCATGCAGAAATTGCCTTCGGCACATAAAATGAAAAAAGCTTTTTTCAATGGAAGACCAGCACAATTCATGTACAAACTGAGCGTCTCACAGCATTTATTACAACTTCAATTTTCCTTAGATGCTGCTCCACGTTCGCTACCACTTTACATAATGAAATGAATGTTATGCAATGCTTCGTTAAATATTCCACATTTTTTCTTTCCGATCTCCGATTATTTAGTCTCTCTTGCCCATTAGGCAGATGGATTCAGATTTATTTTCATTGCCGTCGACTTTTTCCTCCCGTACCAAGAAGGCTCAGAGTCAGGTGAATACAAATCACTGAATTACTAAAAAGTTTCCAGACGACATTTCTCTTCGTGGTCGATTACAATTATGAAGGAGATTATTCCATGGATCATCGCATCTTTACACAAATCAGGCTTGATCTTGCTCATTTACCAGTTTTTGTGCAGCACATACAAGTTATTTACAGAGGCTGCCACATGGTTCTGTTGTACTTATTTCTTTCTTCAATGATCATTTAAACTTAAAAAATTCCAAACTAGTATGTTTTGTACCAATTTTCATCCGATATGGAAAAGCCACATTCTTTACAGAATCTGTCGTCGGTTGGTCATTATTGAAACAGGTCTATTTCATATATTCTCAATGTGAGCGTCATTGAAAGTTTAAAATAAATACAATCAACTTCTCAGCAATAATGATAACCTATCAAGAAAGGAAAAAACTTGCGATATATCATTCGAGTTCACGAAATCTATCATCATTACTTTTTTTTTAAATAATCTTCGAACAGAGACAAAGATTCCTTCGTTCATAGTCTGAAATGAGTTTTTCAAAGTTCACGACAACAGCATTCATTCAAATGTGATACTGCCTGTCATAAAATTAATCGCATCTCCCAAGTTTTCTATCTAATTTTCGTCTGGAGTTTGTGCTGTAAAATATCATGAATCCAATTTTCCCGAGTCCCTGGTTATGAACAGAATTTATGAAAGTAATGAGACAACTCAAGCTTAAAACTTCAAATATCATTATTCCGCTGGTACTTTTTCATTGTGCACTATAGTTTAAAATAGTTTTGGAGAGTATCTCACTTGTTTCTTTGAACATTTTCATTTTGAAACAATATTGAGAATAATATGATATAGGTACTCTAAGAACTGCTCAGACAGAAAGGAAAATCAATTTGATTGATGAAAAATACGGATGACATGAAAGATCATGATGTGTTGTTTATTCGTAGTTTTTTTGGGGTTTCAACCTACCACAATCTGAAAAAATAAGAATCAATATTGAAATCTTGTATAGATTCCATATCATTTTTTTTTTTCAGATTGTGTTAGGTTAGGCGCCCAAAAAAAAACACAAAAACAACACACAACCACACCACCACAACAAACCACCACCCAAAAAAACAAAAACATCAGGTGTTGATTTTATAATACTTCTTCAATTATTATTTTTCCAACTTAGAATTTTAGTATACATTTTGAATTTTCTGATTTATATATATTTTTTTGTTTCAATCCACAAAGCCTGAGATAAGATAAATAGAATACATTAATATTTATTAAATAAATACTCCTCTCCAGTCAATGAATTAGGTATTTTCTCTACACTCTACAGGAAGCAGTTAATTCCAGTTGATGTCAAGCTTCAGGAAATTATAACATCCAAACTTCTGTAATTATCAAAATTGTTTTGTTGTGTTTAATAGCTTTAGTTCTGCGGATGGTCGTTATGTTTTACTGCTATTAGAGCTTAATGGCGGTATCGATACAATACAGTCCTACGAAACTCATAAAAAATTGGTATTGGGAATCGAACTCAAAGAAATTTCAACCTGGATAAAACAGTAGTTTTGCCATGAGCACTGGAAAGGCCGATTTGGGTGGAAGGCTGAAAGGTGACCAAGTGAAGTGATAATTTTTTGTAGCAACATAATGGAACCAGGCATTCTACACTGCCAAGTAATATGCGCTTTTGAAATGAGACTGTCCTGAACAAATAAATTGTTCGAAAGATGATATGATTTTTTTTCAAATAATACATTCAAATGAGCTTGCTTTCACTTCTATATACTTCAATATCCTTGGTAATAGTGTTTTGTCAGTGACATCCAGTTTCATCAGATTAGTTTTCATGGTACATGAGAGATTATTGGAGTCTAATGGCAAAAGTGATGATTGGTAAGTGTTTTCTCAATAGGGGTGAGGTAAATTTATCAGCAAACTTTTTTTTTCGTGACTTGTTCTTTCCACGCGTCTCTAGTGCCAACTATTACACAACTGTCGTTCCGAATAACCTCAAGAAGCATTTCAACAACCAATCTTTGTTTGGTACAATAAGTAGGATAAGTATTTCGAATAGTTTTCATTTCCAACCTGTTACATCTGCCGAAGTTTCCAATATTATTTTTGAATTGAAGAACAAAACTTCTTCTGGAATAGACTGTCTTTCCACGAATATTATTAAATCTATTGCAGAGTACATTTGTGAACCAATCGCGTTCCTTATTAACAAATCTGTTGAGAAGGAAACGTTTCCAGATTTGTTGAAAATAGGAAAAATTTTTCCTTTATTCAAAAAAGGTGATTCTGTTCTAGCTGAAAATTATAGACCTGTTACCATTGCCAGTGTGATATCTAAGGTTATAGAAAAATGTATCTATAACAAATTATTCCCTTTTGTATTAAAATATAAAATCATTAGCAAGCATCAAAATGGATTTTACCCAGGTAGGTCGACGGAGAGTGCTGCTGCATCTTTCCTGGACACTATTTATGCTGGTGTCGATAGGGGAAAATTTGTTGCTGCCCTGTTTTTCGATTTATCGAAGGCATTTGACTCCATAAATTTTGACATACTTGCTAACAAATTAAACACAATAGGAATTCGAGGTAAATTTTTAGCTTGGGTAATATCTTATATGAAATTCAGAAGAATATTTGTCAAATGGGAAGGCACAGATTCAGATATGTACGGCGTGGAAAGTGGAATTCCACAAGGGTCGGTCTTGGGACCACTGATTTTTCTTTTGTACATAAATGATTTACCACAACATATGAATAGCACCTCACTGACACTATTTGCTGATGACACATCTATTTCGGAAGAAGCTAACACCTTTACAGAACTGCAGTCAAACTGGAGATAGTGGGTAATGATTTCACAAATTGGTGCTCCAAAAATCAACTAATCATTAATGCAGAAAAAACGGTACTGATTCAGTTTTTTGGCAGAAAGTATACAGATGACTCTTTACAGATCAACATAAATAATGTCACGATATATCCATCACAGACAACAAAATTTTTAGGAATTCACGTAGATTCTGAACTGGGATGGCGATTTCACATCGATCATGTATGTAAGAGAATTAACAGTGGCTATTTTGCCTTGATACAACTCAAAAAGGTCTTAAGTGAAAAACAACTCGAGGGCGTATACTGATGCGAACAACGAAGTTATTACGCCATCTACCAATGGACGAGGTATTCCAAAAGCAAACCGAATTAGCCCATTCAGCTTTGGCCGGGGCTTGATACTCGTGTAGGAGTTTGATTTTTAATTATGGGAAATCATCGACTTTATGTTGATGATGGCACTGCCTTGCACTGACGAGTGGCCAAATAGCCCGAAACCGGTCTGCAAGTGTGTCCGTCCCTATAATCGAAAATCAATTCCTTCATTTGTATCGACGAAAGCAAATGCAGGATTTACTTCTGTGAAGAAACCTGCACTGGCACCTGGTCGGATATAATTCAATGCCCTTCGTGGTATTAGCCAGGGGAGTAGTTGTTTTCTGACAGGTGCCAGCCGAAACCTACTGTGTAGGTAATTTGAGACTGGCCTGAACAGATTGTTCCAAAGATGATTTGGCACAAAAGAGAATTGTCCGTTTATTATATGGCCTTAATTATACCGATTCCTGCAAACCGGCATTTATTAAAAATAAGATTTTGACATTTCCATCAATTTATATATATATATAATTGCCTTGTATATGTGAAAAAAAGAGAGATTGAATTCGAAAAAAACTCATGAGCCACAATTATTCAACTAGAAATGGTCATCTCATTAAACTACAGCAACATCGCACCAAGTTGTTTGAAAAATCTCCCAATCTAGCGAGTTCCAGGTTATTCAATTGTCTACCTACAAATATAAAAAGTATAACAACACTTTCAGTTTTCAAGCGTGAAATTAAAGAGTATCTGTCATTAGGCGGCTCCGCGGCTCCGTTCAGGAGTACATGCTATCACAATAGTTATCGTGATGATATATGTTAATGTTTGTTGTAATTTTTAGTCTATGAATTATTTTTCATATCTGTATTATACGCCTATATGTATTATGTGAACTGACGATTCCTATGTCATTGTATATGATCGATTTGGGATAATAAACTACTACTACTACTACCACTATAAAATTTTATTATAATATATATATATATATATATATATATATATATATATATATATATACTTTAGCAAAGTGAATTTTGTAAATATGTGTTGGGTTATGTAGAGTCCAATTTCTCAGTGGAAGAAATGAATGAGTAACAATAAAAGTTTCTATAGAAATTTTCAGTAAATTTTTCAACCAAGGGGACTCATTGAGAGAATCGATGAGTTTTGATGTACGTCATAATTTTGTTTTTCCCTTCAGAGAAAAGTCTGATCTGAATCTTCATTACTCTTTTCATAAGTGGGCTCAAACATCATTGGTGACTATGATGATTCCCAGAAACGAGATGGTTATCAGGTCTACAAGTTGGTAGGACTATTTGATCAATAACAATGTCCCAGAGTTTAAAAAGAAAAATTCGTAGTTATCGTTGAATAATAAAAATTAAACAATCGTTTTCCACTCCTATTTTATCTCGAGAAAAAGTGATTTACTCACTACACCGGGTACTAGATTTTTCATTCCCGCAACGAAGAAACAGCTAATTTCATTTATTACCGGGCTTTGTTGAATTATACCGTCCACAGCGAGTTCTGTAATTATAAACTTGATTTCTGCGCTGTTTAATAGCAGAAGTTGCAACGCGACTGTTACCATGCCATTACGGTCTGATGCAGGAATCGACACAATAAAACGCTATGAATGTGCTGAATTCTTGATTATGTTGAGCTTCCTGAAGGGTAAATCGTTCCGGGATTAACTAACTTTGGTGTTTTGAACACAAACGTATTCCGTTACCGAAACACTATAGGGCGGTTTGACCCAATTCGACCTTTGGGAGGATTATTCACGGTTACCAACTTCACAATGAATAGATTAGGTCGTACAAATCAGAACATTTGATTTCGGATATACAGGGTGTCCTATAATTTTCTTAGTTATTGAAAGTATAATTGAAAAATCATTTTTTCGAACATCGAATTGCCTTCCATATAACGCACTCAAAATAATCTGTTCATGTTAATACTCCTAAAAATTCACCCCAAGTCCTATTTTTCCAAATATCATCATCGTTTATTCGGCGACAAACTCAATTTGAACATTCATTACTCCCTTACTGTTCTATTTAAGGTCGGTATTGCTTGGTAGTTGCACTTTTAGTTTTTAGAAAAAATGGTTTTCAAAAGACTCCTCATGAAAATTGTTATTGTTGATATCCCTTATGATACACTCAACATATTTTTTCACTTTTTGTCAAGATCAATTATCCTAACACCGAATAATTGATATTATTTGAATTCGACATGCGTTTCGCTACAGGGT
Source organism: Zygogramma bicolorata (assembly GCA_032362365.1). Classification (NCBI taxonomy): domain Eukaryota; kingdom Metazoa; phylum Arthropoda; class Insecta; order Coleoptera; family Chrysomelidae; genus Zygogramma; species Zygogramma bicolorata. Next base: position 166,578 of record JAVJAQ010003734.1, read on the forward strand.
TAGCATCTCCAGGAGAAGAAAGCTAATACTGTGTCAGCATTTCTTCTTCGGAAGATGCTAACCTTCCAAATTCCACGATGCAATTTGTTGCTGCAATTCCTCCCAGCAAATATCATCAAGATAAACGCATATTTTATCACATCTAATATAGGTATAATTTTATTCATTTTTCAAATCTTGGAATAGTAATAAATTCATTACTTATCTTGATTCCTTCTATTTCGAAAAATAATTGAAATATTCAATATTTCATTGTTGTAGTTAGTGGCAACTAATTTGACACAGAAATCATTAAGTCGTTGCAACTTATCGCTCAAGAAATATCTATGCAACACGAAAAAAAGTTGGATGAATACATACGATTTTGGTCCAATCAAGATATCATGACATTAAAAATTATACGATTTTTCAAAATTAAATATTTTCATAACTATTTGAAGAATATCATTTCGTGACAGTTTGACAGATATTCTTCTGTTCCGCAATCGAACAATGAAAGCTGTCAAACTGGTCCTCTGATATTATTCAACAATTTTCCGGCAATCGATACCGAAGATTCCAACTGAAAGTATCAAAGTGTTGAAATTCTGAAATTGAATGCATAAGGTGTTATTTTTTAATAAAAAAAAAACACTTCATCTTTATGTGAATTCCTATGTCAGAGTTCAAAGACAAAAGTTTCTTGTTCCGTAGTTTTCTGGGTTTGTAACCTACCACAAACTGAAAAATTAAGAATTAATATTGGAATCTTTACAAGTGTAGAAGGGCAGATTTTCAATCTACCCCGAAAAGTTGCTGCGTCTATTGAAAAACAGTTCTTTCTGGATAGAACAAGTCCAATTAGTCAGCAACTTCTCGTATAACTCAAATTTTGACTATCAAAAAAATAATTGGCAAATTTTGAGTTATACGAAAAGTTGCTGACTAATGTTTTTCAATAGACGCAGCATTTTTTTCGGGGTAGATTGAAAATCTGCCCTTCTACACTTGTATAGATTTCAATATTAATTCTTATTTTTTCAGATTGTGGTAGATTACAAACCCAGAAAACCACGGAACAAACACTGATCCACAACAAAATAATGACGTTCAAACAGTACAAAAGTTTCGTTTCGAAATATGATGGTTTTGTAAAAAATGCCCACTTCTGGGAAATATTTTCCACTCTTTTCTCTTCAAATTACCTGTAGAAGTCAAAAATTAGTTCTCAAAATTATTATTGCATGTTTCAGAACTCTGTTTAGTACTTCTCTGTCGAATTTAATTCGAATGTACACGCCAAAAGAATTGAGAACCAACCCCGGAAAAGTCCATTACTGGAAGACCGAATCCCATCAATAACTTCATTGGAAAAAGGTCCCTACAGCAAGAAGAGTATCCCGACCTTGACTAACCCACAATCAGCAACTGAATAATTCAATGTTAGACCCCTGCACGACTTCGTTCTATTTTCACCCTGTTATTTGTTTTTCCTCGACTCACCCTTTATTTCCACCACCGCTAGATTGTCGGCCGCAGAATCCCAACTATTCAAAGCTGTCCTTTTGTGAAAGTGTAGCACGGCATAAGGTTACATTTTCTGAATGACAAGGTAACAGTCCCTGAAGAGGGTCAAGTAATGAATAGAAATGAATGGGGACGGTCGCTCTATAATAACAGGTCTCTCGAGTGAACGATATGAATTTGAAAAATCGGACTAACAATGGATATAACGGATGTTATAATGGGATAAACGCTCTTTGTGCGTGATTGCAAATCATGATCAACAGGAGAATGTAGTGCCTGGAGGAGGAAAAAATGCGAAACTGTATTTGCTTTACGTTAACTATCGGAGTATGCCGTGGGTCGATTGAATCGCTTGTTTTAGAAATGATTTCTCGCCGTCTGAGGTCGAAGTATGCTATTGAAGGAGTACCTTACTTTAACCTATGTGAATAACGATACTAGTTAGACATGCAACAAGTGCAAGAATTAGGACTTTTTTACGAGCATGAGAAATTGGCGCGCGTGAGCCGTGGGCGACCGACACAATCTCACTAGTGAAAAAGAGACATTTCATGAATGAGTTCCATGCAATATTTTTTTCTACGGTGGTAATAAATGAAACATATTACATATTTGTATAAGTTAAATTATTGAACTTTTTTTATATGCAGATTTACACGAAAGGGAAGCCCTGTAAGAACACCTCGTGAATCAAGAGAACATTCACTTTGATTTTTGAAGTTTGTAAGCCTCAGGAAAAACCTCTTTCGGCAAGAATCCAAAGCCAGCTGTTCTATTGAAAAAACACCTGAGTAAGAGAGGTCGTCAGGTCTCCAAATTCACAACAAAGAGGTGGGAATTCTGTACTCGTCGAGTCATCCGTTGCCAAGGGTGGAACGATTGATAACAATTCAGAATAGCACCGACCGTGAAAATATCTATAGAAAAGAGACAAGTCTCCGACCCTTCTACGATGTTCCAATGAAGTGAGTGAGTCTGTGAGCGAAGAAAACCAACAAGGCGGATTGCCTCTTTCTCAATACAATCGAGAAGCCTCAATGAATGTTTTGGTGCCGAACTCCACATATGAGAACTGTATTCCAAGACAGGTCGTATTTGAGCCTTGTAGATCATCAGAAGCTGACGAAAAGTGAAGTATTACTTCACACGAAATAGAAATACAAGTTTCTGGAAAGCGCATTAAGCGATCGATCCCACATGGTTTTCCCATGAGAGATTATCACTGACCGTAATTCCTAGCATCGACATACTTGACTTTGTAGGAATAGTTACTCCTGACATCTGATTACTTAATGATGATAAATCGGCTTTTGTTGAGAAGGGACATGCCTGGGTTTTCGTAGCATTAAATTCCAACAAGTTCATGTTAGCCCATTCTATATTGTTTACCAAGTCCTCGTTAATTTTATTGACGTGAATCTTTCTTTGAATTTCTGTTTCTCGAGCTGGTATGGGGACTCTGGAAGAGAAACTAGTATGAAGAGTGCTGTCGTCCGCAAAACTATGTATTGAACAAGATGTTTTCTCGAGCAAATCATTGATATGAAGCAGAAACAAAGTGGGCGCGCCCCGGCCCCCTTTGGGGGTGTTCCTCCTCACCCCCTGGTTCCAAACTCTTCAACACCAAAAAAATGTTGTAGGAATTTTTGAGTTGCAGGTATTCTATGATCATTGAGTTCATCCAGATCCACTTCTTTGGTGACAGTAGCTCTCGATAATGATGGTAAGTTATCGTCAGATGAGTATCGTATTAACAGAGATGTGTCTATTTAGAAATGCATTTTGAGAGCGTGGAAAATTGACACGTTACGACACTTTTTTCACTCATTCCATACTTTATTGATGTGTTTGAAAAACGGTACTTCATCTACCAATATGAATTTCAGAAAGTTTTCATAACGATCGTAGGAAAAAACAATATATTACGTAACTAATAAAAAACTGTCAATAGTGTAGTCGCTTCTATTTGATGGCAAAAAATAGCTATATGCTTCCATATCAAAATCACCATCACCTAATTTCCCACTCATTATTTGTTTTCATTAATGATATTACCAGGAATTTTGCTACAGTGTCTATTTTCTAATAACCTACTTTAATTTCGTTTCAGTTTGTTTGACAACTGGATTCCTAGGCTACTTGATATATACAAATTTCAGTAATTTGCACGATACATCGCTTCTTTAGTGGAAATGATAATTTGAAATGATCAAAGATGATGATACTTTATTTTCTAACAATCAAACCAATTGGAAGATATTCCAAATGTATGAACTGGCTAATGCCAATCAATTCATGGGTTAGATTATTTTTATTTTGATTCATATCATATGAAATCACATCGGGGAAGTTTTTGAACTCAACATTTGATATATCGATGAAAAAACCAACCAAGCCCTACCCCAAACCAATTTCTACTATGTTGAAACTAGTAGGTAGGTAATGCAACAAATGTAATTTTTTGAAAATTCGCAAATGCGGATGCGAATATCTGTTAAAGACATTCGAGAATGCTGGAATATTTCAGTTTTGACGTTATTTTTGATATGTTCAAATTGTACAGTTGAAAGGAAACAGGGTTCGACTTTTTGGCGTAGCTAGTGGAGCAACGCCTTGTATGACAATTCAATGGTGAATTCATCCGATACTTGAGAATTCGTTTCAATATTTTCACTGTTTTTTTTTCTTTGCAATATTTTTCAAGTTTTTTCGCCAATTTCATTTTATTACATTTTAATTTTCATTACCCTTTTCATTTCTCGATCAACTCAATTGATTTTTTCTTAATTTCTTTGTATTTTGTTTTGCTTTTCAGGAGTGATATTTTGACGTCATTAATATCTAAATTATCGAATATGCTGTTCTGCATCTGGAAAAGGAAGACTATTTTAAATTATTTTCCACTATCAAAGTGTGATTTTAAAGTGTGAAATCGTTAAGACAGGATATTAAGGACATAACTTCTAAACTGAAACGTTTATTTGATAAAAATATATAATTTTCCACTCGTTGAACTATAGAAGTAGATATTCAAATTCAAATTGATTTATTCGTAACAGCAGTCATCCATAAGATGGATATACATGTCATTTTACATTTTACACATATGCACATACATTGGCAATACACTCAAAAACAGATAGTTGAAAATAAAAAGTATAAATATATAATGGTGAATGATAATGGTCGTTATGACTGATTCATTCTAATGAGTCATTGAGGAATTCTCTTACAGAATAATATGCTTTCTCCAACATTATTTTCTTAATTACCTACTTGTTTGTATTTTCTGAAACTCATGTTTTGTATGCTGCTCGGTAGTTTGTTGTTAGCTCCGTCATATCCCGGACTTTTCTCAAATTTTGTTAATTTATGTTGGGTTGCGCTCAATGCATTTGCAATTGTTGTTGGATACTTATAGAAGGATGAGTGACTGAATCTATGTTTTCTTTCACATAACTTAATGTTTTATAGATATATATGCAATGAAAAGTAAATATTTTGTTGCCGATAAATATAGTCTTGCAGCTATCTTCGAATTTCATACTGTACATAAGTCTCAGGAAGCGTTTTTGGCAGACAAAAATTCTATCAGCATTGATGCCAATCTGCCCATAGGATAACTATGTATGAGAGGTGACAGTATACTATATTACATTACCCCAGTCTATGACGGTAAAAAAAGTGTAAACTGTGTATTTATCCCATACAGCACCGATTCATATGAAAATTTGGATATAGGTTCTACTTACCCACTATTTCAAAATCTACCCTGTGCCGAGGGTTGCTTTTTTGGGGGGAGGTAAAAACCACCCCTATTCGAAAAAAAATATCAGAATTTTATATTGGAGCATGTAATAAACTGAAATCATATTTATATCAGTAAAATCAATCAATTGATAATTTTTAATATAATTAATGGTTCAGAAATCAGTGTCAGCCCTTAACACCCCCTCCTTATGACAGAAAATTATCAGAAAATAATAATTAATATGTTATTTGGCAGTTATTCAACTTATTCAGTATCTATTTGCATTTAATTCGAGATTTAGCTTCTATCTACCATCTACTTCAAAGTTGAGGTTGTGCCTGGGGTTGATTTTTATTCATCAGAGGTGAAAACTACCCCTATTCGAAAAAAAATTACAAAATACTAGTTTTGAGGGTGCAGTCATCTGTAAATACGTTGAATTAACATTGATAGACAATTTCTCATCAATTGAACAGTTTCGACCCCTAAAAACCACCCTGAAAATAGTTTTTATTAAAAGATTATATCGAAATTGTTATTGAGTAACTGGGAAACGTAACTGTATGTTATCTCTGTACTCGGGGTTGCTTTTGATTTTTTAAGGGTGAAAACTGAAAACTACCCCATTAAAAAAAGGTTAGGTCTAGATTTGGATGAATGATCGATTGAAATCATATAGTTCCACTAGGCCTAAAATATAGTTACTATGTGTATTCTTCAATATACTAATGTACATACTCTAATTTCTACAAAAATTGTTTTTGGTTTTTTCCCATAACTCGCTTTGTTTTTAGGCAATCGAATCCACCAAAAAAGTATTCTGTAGCTTTTTTCGAAAGGTCTATAAGCTCACTCACATGATTTTCTGTTCCAGATTATATTTTTGAAAAGGTTCATGCTGAAAGGGCTCAAAAAAGGTACTTTGCACGAACCCTCACAATATTAAAATGGCCATATCTTACTCTTTCATCCTGCAGAAAAGATTGAAACACTAAAATTTCCAGAGAACAATGACCTTCAATTTTGTACTCTGGAAAATTTTGCATGTGATCAATACTTTTCGAGTTACTTCGAAGAAATGGTGATTTTTCACTGAATTACGTATATGATCTTTTCTCTTCAATCTCAATTGTTTCCAAAACTATGTACTTTCAATTGATGAAAAACTCAGAACTCATTTTAAGAACATGAATGAAGTGAATTATGGAGTGACAACGATTTTTTTCAAAGGGTGGGGAAGAGAGGATGAGTTATTCACAATTTTTTTTAACGAAAAAATAGGATTCAACATTATTTCCTTCATACCTCGGTCAGTTTTGATGCTGGAAACTTTTATAAATAACAGAAATGAAGGATTTTTGAAGGACTTCAAAAAAGGATCAATGAGTTTTTTCCGAAAAATGCATTGGTTTTTGGTTATTGTACGTAGAATCTTTCCATTTTGGCGTTTGAAAATACCAATCAACTTTCAACAAGAAATTATTCAGTTTGTAGTGGGTTTGCATACATCACAAATAAACGATCGCCTTCGTTTTTTCAAAAGCTATAATTTTGCTTTCCGCAAGTTTTTCGATTAGATGCATATTTTTTCAGTTATTCGCGAAAAAGGATCTGAAAACGTGTCTTTTTTGCCTGAAAACCGACAATTTCACCCGCGAATAAGTCGAAAAGTATTGCTTTTCAGAAAAAACTTCATTGAACAAAAAGTGCTTATAATTAGTCAATCTATTGATTTCTGCACTTATTTCCAATGAAAACTTTTTCACCCCCAAGAAGGGGTGGCATCCACCCCCAGGAAAAAAGCAACCCTCGGCACAGGGTAGATTTTGAAAAAGAGGGTATGTAGATCCTGAATCCAAATTTCCATGCGAATCGGTGCTGTATGGGATAAATACACGGGAAAATGGTCATAGACTGGACTAATGTCTATTAGTACTGTTTTCTTTAGCTCGAGCATAGCGACATATCCGGAATTGATTTTTGTTTGTATGAATTGAAGATAATTGTTCCATGATATGTATTGATCTAGGTGAAGTCCTAAGAATTTGGTTGATTCTGAGTTTTGAATTTCGGCTAGAGAAGAACTGGGACTGTTTAATCTGACATTATTTTACTTACATTTTGTGTTATAAGCACACCTAGTTTATCATAACACGAGAGAAAATTTAACATGTTCTTTGTCAATGTGAAGATGCATTTAACTTATGTGGCAAAGATCAATTTGTTCATCAATACTCATCGTCAACGTTTCGAAAGTTATCAGTTTCATCATCAAAGCTAGTTCGAACCTGGGAAATGAAAGTCTATTAGTACACATTATATTTTTCTGTCACTACCCTGACTCATTTCATCTGGATTTTCCATGAGCTCGAAATAATGAAACAGAAAAAATATTTTTTTCCGGTATGTTCGAAGTTCACTCCATTCCTCCTGCGGTAGAAAGAAGCCAATAACGCTCGATTCTAATTAGACGTCGCCCCGGCGCGGTACAGTAAGAGGTTTTGAATTTCTCTCAAAGGAAAGAAATAATTAAATTCGGGCCGGGGGCGCATACCTCCGTGTTCGAGATGGAAAGAATCGAGTTACGGAAGAGCGTACGAATTACGATCGGAATCAATATCCAACCTTGTAGTTGATGGAAACAAGCAGGCGGTCACGGAAATACGCCGGTATTCGTGAATTATTAACGGGTTCTTTCCGGGCGCGTAGCGCAGGAATCCATTCATTCTTTTTGTTCAAGGAAACGGTGGGATCGCTTCAGAAAAATATTCAAAGGTAATACCTTTGGCAAAAGTAAGAAAACAAACCGTCCCACATAGGGGTATTTCCTATGTTTTTAGTTGAATTTTGTGTGTTAGGGTAAGTCAATCTGATAGCTAAGAAAAGTGAATTCAGTTTATTTATTTATTTATTCATTTATAATTGGGATACAACAGGCAATATGCCCAATACAGTATCCACTTAACATGACATACATACTTTTAGACTTATTTGAAGTGTTACATATGGCTGACAGATAAGTACAATACAAGTGCGTTGGGTATAATATAATAGTATAAGATTCTAATTTTCTATCTCACTACTTGAGTCTAACAAAAAGTAGTATATCTTATGATCACAAAAGACTAAACACAAAAGCTACAGACTTCCCGGAATGTTGTTCAATAATAATCGTTTAATACATTTTTCAAACAAGAGGAAGGATGTATTGAATATATCATACTCATTGAAAAGAGTGTTAAAATTTCTAACCATTCTATTAAGGGGTGAATTACAGCATGAATTTGTATTTTTGAGAGGGACATGAAATAAATTAGGATTCCTTAGTGGTCTGGATGGCGCATTAATATTTATTCTTTCCAGAATGTCGGCACAGTCAATATTTCCGTTGAATAGCTTATGTAGGTTCAATGCATCTTTAAAGATTCTTCGATTTTTCAGAGAAAGTATTTTGAATTCATTGCAGATCACAGAGAAATCATCAGCTATGGGTGTTTGCGTTTTAAAGGAAAGATATTTAAAAAAATTTTTCTGAACATTTTCGAGACGTTCAATAAAAACTATGTATTGTGGGTTCCATAATATAGAGGTAGAAAAGTTCAATTGGCTAAAAACGTATGCATAGTAAAGGATATTATCGCCTCGGGTTTGGTTATGAATTTAGTTTGTCTTATAATGAATCCTAACATTTGAAGTGACTTCTGAATAATATTATTGATATGAATATCGAAGATAAGTTTGCTATCAAAGTTCATAGAATAATGATGATAATAATAATGGGTTGGGTTTTACAACTGCTAAAACAGCTCATTTTGTTCTCATTGAAACCCACCTAGTTTATGGCATAGCCTTCTGGGGAGTGTGCAACAAACAACTCTTACATATGGTGCAAGTTGTACAAAAAAGAGCTATGAGGGCTCTCTGTAAAGTAAAAACGCGTGATTCTTGCAGAGACCTTTTCAAAAAGAATAGAATCCTCACAGTAATTTCAATCTTTATCTTGGAAACCACTTGCTTAATACACAAGAATCATGACAAATATATTACAGCGCCCCCTTACCATAACACGCGATCATCGCAAAAGTTGAGATTACCTCTACCTCTACCAAAAAACATATACATATATAATGGACTAAAAATTTATAATTGCTTACCACTGAGCTTAACGGAAATTGATTCATTAGGAATGTTCAAAAAACGTTTAAGAACTGTTAGTCACTTATCCCTTCTACAATTTGGAGGAATTTTTTTAGTGAAACCTTTTGTTGCCATTGAAATAAGCTTGTCTCCTTATCAAGATTTATTTTAATATGTGTTCATTATGTGGCTGTACCTGCTTATTCATATTACTAGCTAGCACTCGACTTGTACATTTTATCTATACACATTTTATTATTATTAAGTCTGTTTCAGTGCCATTTTCTTGTTTTGAATGTTCGAATTTGTATTAACTTTACTAGCTAGGTTTCCTAGTATTCTGTTTGAGAGTTGTATAAAACTGGTATATATACATATATATATATATATATATATATATATATATATATATATATATGTATATTATATATATATGTATATATATATATATATATATATACTGAGACTTCCCGGCAAAGTTTTGCCGATACTGCCTTCAATGTTTGTTACTCTCTAGCTTCTTCAGACAGTTGTCCTATGATAGGTTATGATGCCTTTTCAATTACACATGCATTATGGATGAGGATTTTGTGCATTGGAGACGTTTTCTAAAAATTTCTCATATGATAACAAGTCCCGTTCGAGATGTTCCAATTTTTCTTCAAAAGTAGTCATGTTGAAGTTCACAAGTTTATCAAATAATGCTTTCCGAGTTAACACTATAACATTGTAACCACCAGATAATGCTGAAATAAAACATAAACTGATTTGAAATGAAAACGTAAAAAAAATGTTATTTGACGTTCTCATTCAAGGTTCTGAAATACCTAGAAACCACCGTTATCTGCGGCTGAATCGTAGATAACCCTTCAGCAGAACCACTATTCTATAAATAACAACAAAAAATTTAGCGGGGACGGAGACTGAAGTATAACAAATACACTCCTCATTACAGATGAGTGCTCAATCTGTATCCAAATAAACCTCACTTTCACTTTACTGGGATAGTTATCATTGGATATATAGTAACCAATTCAAAAACAACTGAAAAATATTCCTTCTTACTTCTACAATCATGATCCATCATAACACATTTCAAAACAATCACGAAACAATCAATATTTACTGCTAAATTCAGTTGTTTTTGAAACAATGCAATAAAATGATACATGCAACATGCACCAACACGTTCGATCAAGTTCTGTCCAAAACACTGGCCGCTAGCAGTACTGGTAGGAGTGGGAAAGGATTGTTCAACATTCTGTATCTATTCAACTTCATCAGAAAATAATATTCTATCTACATCGAATTTGATGAAATTGACTTTTGACCACCTAGATCGGCCAAATACCCCTATGTGCGTCCGTAGGATGAGTGATTTTATCTAATTCAGTTTGTTTGAATGCTTTTTCTCAAAAAAAGTTTGAATGTTTCGAAAATGAAAATTTATCTCATTTAATTTAAAGAAAGAGATGTATTTGGATAGTATCACTTCTCTCCTTCGGGTTTGAAGGCCGTCGTTTATTAGAATTCATTCTATTATTTCTGCTCTTCTTTCATTTGATATTTCCCCCTTGAAGTCTTGGCACTTTTCCGGCCTGTTATTCAATTATTCGAAACGACACTTTACCTAGTAGAATTTAGGAACTGTATAGATACTTGCTAACGTGTGCATACCAAAACAAGTTGACCCTAACACGATCTCAATGCCGAACAGTCAGAAGAGATATGGATACGCAGTTTCTATCTCAAAAATTACAATCTTCTTCAATAACTATGACCTCATCCCATATTCTTGAAATGAAACGGTACCCGTTTATCAGCCATTCTGTCAAATATAGCATATACCTATTCCTTTTCGACGTCTGTCTTTCACGCTCAGGTCCAGCCCATTTTTATTCAAAAATGCCATTGATTATCCACTTAGTTATCCTAACATTGCTTACCTTTAGCGATCCAGAATAAGTATAACTCGGAATTATGATATTTAATTGGAATGTTAACCAACTATTTTCAGTCTCTACGCAGGCAAATGACATTTATAAAGGATGACAATAATGGCATTGGTTGGGAGCTTCATATAGGTTGTCAGTGCCTACTCGAGAATTGATTGAATCTTAATTATACAATATTTGTTGAATGAAGCTGAATGAAATAGTACACAAACCTCAGCAAAAGTACCATTCCTCTCTTAAGATAAATGAGGTACCTAGCGTGTCGGTATGTAATATACTATCACCGGCTCTGTCTAGAGTATTTATCCATTCAACAAACAGAGGAGGCAGAAAAAAAGAAAGAAAGGTGAATCATTATGTGATTCAATACATGGAGAGCAACCTTTTATATTTTCCTCTTCATTCATTGATATAAAAATCGAAGCGACTTGAAAACTCATTAACAACTGTAGACAACTAGTATTCTAAAATATCCGCAAGGAAATCAATTCTGAACGAAACGGAGAATTTTTTTTAATCAATATTCAAACTTGGTTGATTGAACTACCTTAGCGGTCACGAAAATACGCAGGGATATTAAATTATTTACGAGTTCTTTCCGGGTACATAGAAAGGGAATTCATTCTGTTTATTCACGGGAACAGTTCGACTAAGTGGACAAACAAAATTTTACTGGCTCTAATTGGAAAACATTCCGTTCAACTAACAGGAAAAGGAGAAAAAATCAATGAAAAGTGATTATTCCGTGATTCACTACATGTCAGGATATATGGTCAGAGGAACATTTACACATTTTGTTTTCAGAAAAAGCGAGGGCTCTCTCAGAAGTGGGATTAATATATTCATTCCAGTAAGTCAGTAGAATTCACAACATCCTCAGATAAATTTGAAATCGACTAGACTACAAACCCATAGTACAATTTTGGGTGTCAAATGCCCCACTATGAATGTTTAGAACGATGCTATTATAAGAAACAATAGCTTGTGGAACTATACCGTCAATTTCGGCCTACACAACTGATAAAAACTCCAAATATTCTTATACGGCTCCTTTCGACATGATTGATCTTGAAAAACTGATCTCGAAATATGTAGCACAGTTTGAAAATCTAACGTCACTCCATGTACCACATTAAATACATAAGTACTATGAAACTGCCTGATGATATTTCATTCAATCTTGCTCTTGCCCTTTTATCCAATGTTTTTCATTTCCAATGATTAAAAACTCTCATGCTAGGAATTGCACGTTTGAAGGTGAGACCTCGTTACTCCTGAGCTCGTACAGGCTTCCACTTTCGATATGTAGTCGTTCTTAAGGGGAGATTGTCAGTCAGAAAAGGTTGAGTTCACAATTCCAATGATTTCGATAACGGAAATAAAGGCTGTTAGCAAAAATTAGCGTACCCTGTGTAATCAATATTCCTTTTACTCCTAAAAAATAATGTTTTGAAGATGACCAACAAAAACTATGCCGCATCATCTTTCTTTGATTTTAATTTATCATCCATTACCTTCGGTTCATCATAAAACGAAGTCCGGCACAAAATTATTTCTAAATCAAGTAAGAAAGACAGATGGTAGGCGGACTAAAGGCATAGGGCCTGTCATAAGGCTGCGATAAAATACCGTGCGACCGAAGCCCTAATGTGAAAGTCAAGGTGTTGAGTTATTTTACAAAACGTGTCTCTCATAATGGCACAGAAACTTATAACGAAGTTTTTAATTCAGAAATAACAACTTTCGTATTAGTTATTCAGAGCGTGACCTTTGGTCACTTAACAAACGGACTATGCGTTCTTTTTGGGTAGACAACAATAGTTAGAAGTTGTTAGACCGTTAAATGGGTCCGTTTTATTGTGGAGAAACAAAGGATAGCGTAATTGATGTGAAGGATACTTCCAGTATGAGTCCAGATCAACATACACAGATAAAGAAGTTTTCATAGATATACGTGGAACATCTGCTGTCTGATTCAACATAATGTTTTTGTTTGAATAATGACTGATGTTTTCAGTTTGAAGAGAAATGAAATGATGAAGGAGTTGTAACCTATCCCTATTAAATTATCATACAGTTGTGTACGAGTATGGAGTTATTATTATTTTCAATCGATTGAGTATTTATTCGTATACATATTCATTTTTACACTCGATTTCTCATGAACATGTAGTCAAGTGACAGTGTTAGATATTATTGGTTTGCCAAAGGCACATTAATTAATACGAGACAAAATTCATGCCATATTTCAACCTCTACGAAGGTAAATGGCATTTAGAAAGGATGGCAAACATTGTGTTGAGAACTTCATGAAGTTCATCTTTTTGGAATGCTTACTTGATACAAAAGTATTGAAATCAATCTTACGAATATTTCAATATTTCAATATCAATTTATAAAATTATTTCGATTGATTGTGAGTATACAAACCTTGGCGCAAGATATTCCTTGAAAATTGAGGAATTAAACCTCCAATATTTTTATACCACTTGTATTTGTCACTAACTTCATTACAGGTTCATGCTATGGGGACATTATCAAAAGAATAATATAAACAGTTGATAATATTCGTTTGATAACGTTCGTTTAAGATGAAAGTGCGGTAACGTTACTTACAAATATAGATGAGTATCTCTTCTGATTCATAAAAATAGAGGAACGTTTTCACGTCCAGAAAAAAAACATACTCATCCAATCCGGAATCAGTCTGTCACCCTACCCAACCACAAGTACACCAGAAAACTCCAGGGGCCTCTATATACTAGTCTTAAAATTTTTAAATATATACCCATGTCACTAAAATTATACAGTGCTAATAAGTTCAAGAATGCATTAAAAAAATCATTACACCAACAGGTATTCTATAGGCTCGATGAATTTTTCAAAAGCAATTTATACATTTATAACTGATATCTATTCATCCTTATGTCATATATGTAACAATCAGCTAGTCACTTTCATTTTGTCTAAGATCTATGCACAATTGACTCAAGAATATTGTAATTTTATGCAGTAAGAGATGTATATATAATGGTATTTTTGCAAATAAATGAAAATGGATTTATGAAATGAGTGGTATAAAAATATATGAAGTTTTATCGCCCAATTTATCAATATAGCAATAATATTTATCTCTCAAAAAATAGCAATATTTATCTCTCGAGAGAAATGGTTAACTTTTCGCCTCATAATAGGGGGGCCCAAGCGGGGATTTCGGGATTTACTAAAGCGCGGAAATTTATATACAGGGGGATACCTTGTACCCGGTCAAGTACTTCCACCATATATGAGCCCTAAATATATATATATATATATATATATATATATATATATATATATATATATATATATATATATATATATATATCAAGGATAAAGGATCAGATTAGTAGAAATTTCATCATCTGAAATTCTCGAGCGCGTCAGATTAAGGTAGGGTGAGTTAGTTACATCCTGAAACGTGTATATTCCACTAATCTGACAATCCGAGAGTGACCTTAAGAAAGAGGAGGGCTACAAAGTTGTAAGAAAACGTCACCTCGACATTCACGAGCGTGGCTAATTTTTATTTATTTTGAAGGGAATAATTCAAGAATTGCAAAAAATATATAATCTGACGATTTCCACAAGCCGAAATAATAAAAATTCATCGATAGAGTTTAATGCGTGCAGCTACATGATGCCTATATTCCCCTCTTCACGTTTTTATTTCTCTCTCACTCTTTCTCTATCTATTGCTTTCTCACTCCGTCCCCACTCTGGTTTCTGTTGCCATGACAGTTGATCTCACAGACTCGTTCGTGGCTTTATATTGTTTACAACGAATATCCAACGTTTTAAAATTTTGAAAATTTAATTGCTTATAATTATTTTTTTATAAATACAAGTATTCTACTAAAAAAACATACACTTTTTCATTTGCATGCTTTTACCTGAGCTTTTCAATTAATTAAGTTCAATGAATTGAAAAAAAATTTTAAATTCAAATTTACAGAATAGGCGGATCCCTCTAGATAATCGTCAGATTATGAGACTGCAACGTCTAGGGCGTACAACCACCCCCATCATGGAAACAATCAGAATAACATACATACATTTTGAAAAAAACGGAGGACATAGATGATATCAATATCTGACGCGCTCGATTATGTCTATGCAATATTTTTTTTACATTTTTGAAAATCTATAGCCGCTCCCCCACCGATGAAAAGATATACATTATATAAAATTTTTTTGTATCATCTAAGCTTCGCAACCCTATAGGTCTCTATGACGCTCGAGTTAATCCCGATTTAGCATCGTGGGCTCTCCTACTATTAGTATGTAATATACTATTACATTTAGTACATATTCCTGCCGATTACTGTTCAAATGCATACGTTTTCATTACATGCTGGAAAAAGAGGTCATTCACTCTGAACATTCTCTGGAAATGAACTCTTAGCTTTATTTTCATTTGAAATGTTTTCATCCATTCGAGAAAAAAAATCTTTGTTATGAAAAACGAACGTTACATATACAACTAATAGAGCCCACGCTTTTGAAAGCAGACTTGACTCATCCCAGCCAAACCTAATAAACATTTTCCAGCATAAAGATACAAAGGATGAAATATAGGTAATATTTTACGAGAGCTTTCAGAAAAATGAGCTACTCTCCAGGAAAGTAATTTATAACTCCCGCATACATTGTGTACAATGTAAGCACAGGAGCTTTGACAGTTTTTTCGCGGAATTGCGGTCCTGGATGTCCTAGGGAGAGATTACTGATGTGGCTCTCGGCTTTGCGTATAAAGTATATCCATTAATCACCTCTGTTGGTTTTATGTGAAAAAGCAAATGAAGTGTGGACATTGAATGCTTTTATTGGGAAAAATTAGCCTCGATGATATTGGAACTTTAATGCCGTGACATTTTCAGGATT
This sequence comes from Zygogramma bicolorata, assembly GCA_032362365.1. NCBI lineage: Eukaryota > Metazoa > Arthropoda > Insecta > Coleoptera > Chrysomelidae > Zygogramma > Zygogramma bicolorata. The sequence continues at coordinate 182,850 of JAVJAQ010003734.1, forward strand.
CAACTCTTATCGGGGAGATATTCATCCAGATCCTTTTCATGATTATCTCAATGAACAATTTGTAACATTTTCAGAAAGCTCCATACAATTTTCCCTTCATCATCATACTTGCTGTACTTTTCAACGTCATTAGACAAATATGGACACTAGATGAATTTTGCAGTATGTAGTCGCCTTCAATACAGGAAGTACTGATATAGCTATATGGAAAGATATATTTCAGTATAGGGTGTGTTTTTACAGCCCTTATTTCCCAATTCGACAGGCGTATGATGTGAGAGTAATGAAAAAAAAATCCTCATAACATCTTTCTTTGCGATGCAATTTGCAATATGTCAACGTTAGAAGTGATTTCATATTTCCACGTATACCGTTTCAACAGCAATGCTATATGACTTGTTTGACGGAAATAGTAGTAGCAAACGTTCTTCAAAACTTGGGCCTTATTTGATAACTCTCTACGCCATTCTTCAAGAGCAGCCGAGTTATTCCTATCATTTCTCAATATTACAGAGAGAAAATTTTATTGTGGGTTGAAATTCCAGGATCTCTTGCTAATGAGCTACAATTTCTCTTTGTACTTGATCTGTCTCCATCTCAAATTAGGACAATGAGACTGTAAACACCATGTATGTAGAAGCAATGTATCAAGTAGTTTCACTTCAGGAAGATTTTCTACATCGATGTGATTCTTATAACTTCTTATCATCTTCCTATTACTAGGCACTGACTGACTTCAAAGTCGTCATTTTTATCACATTCTTATACATCATTCAACTTCGGATATTTCTTGTGTTAATTCATTTTGGAGAAGTGAAAGCCAAAAACTTTTTTTGGTGTATCATCTTCGGAAGATAACATTTCGATTATTTACACAGTACTCTTTCCACATACATACATACATAGTTCTGTAGTGGAAAGAATACAATCCTGTGGCAAAAATTTTGTGTTCTGAAAACATCACCTGATCACTGAGTTGGGAAAGTATAAATGCCCGTTGGAGCTAACGAAGCATAATTCTTTTCAAAGTAGGCGAAAGTGACAAATTCCATTAAACTAATTGATACCTGTAGAATTCGTCGTAATATCTAGAATTCGTGATAAACGAAGAGCTTGGAAGTTTCCATCTTGATCAAATTTTCAATTTCCTTTGGTACTGGAGAGTTGTTAACTTTCTAATGAACGATTTCCGTCTATTAAATGAATTGAATTCAGAAAGATTCTATTTTGTACTCTTTACAACATCTATCATCAGCTAATTGTATTTCATTCTTTGACACCTAATAAGATTCCAATTAACGGTGTTATTTTGATGGTGATGATGGTAATTTGAGTTGTAATACTTTCATTCCAAGGCACACTTGATAATGACTTATTTTACTTTCAAGAAAAATTTATATCAATAAGTCGTGCTTGTTGAATATAATCGTCGAGCAATTGTTCAAAACACATAATTTTGCGGTGGCCTAAGCATCTTTGAAATTTTCAGGATTGAAATGTCAAAATAATCGACCATCACCAATTCCTTTCTTATCCTCCTTGATTGTTATAATAGTTCCTGAACATCAAGGGGGTATCATCTTCAGTTGACGAAGAGTGTAAAAAGCAACTTGATCAGTGAATGAAGTGAAGACAACATCGTTTTACTGAGACATTATTGAGGCAATTACCAGATGTATCGACTTGATCACCAATTTCTTGAAAGGCATTACTGAACTAAAAGTAAACGATCGTATAATGAAATAAAAACAAACGCCGCAGTATTTCTGCAGCATGTACCTCTCAGCAAATGAACCTTTACGACCGGCTACTACCATCAAAACACCTTTCAACATCTTGAGTATTTTTAACTTTATCGCCACTCACAATTATTATGTTCCTATTTTTAAAGTCGAGGAATTACAAAACAGCTCTCTATCTAGACACACCAATTAAGTTTCGTTTTGGGTGTAACTGTGCCCTAATAAATTCAGAAAAGAAAATCATTGACGACAGATGCCGAAAATAGAGGTGTTATCGACATTAAAACTACACCGGTTTATAATCTTGAATGTAATTCTTGATTTATATTTATAGAGCTACGATTATTTCAGACTTTCATCACAGCAATTTGATCTGGGTTATTTTTACGAGATGTCGAGAGCATCAAATAACTTCCAAGAAATGAAAGTCCGCTAGAGTTGAGGAAGTTCTGAGGGGTGAATTTACTCTGAAACAACTTTTATAGAGTTTTTCACTTTCGATATTGTTTACGGAGCTTTCCATGCTTTTTTATAGTCTCCTCTGCCAAATGTCACGAAAAGGAAAACTTTCATAAAAAAATAAATTCGATGTTATCTAGGTTGATAAGTTAATTGATTCTTGAACTATTTGTATCTTTATCAACGACGTTCTATTATAAAACGTGTCAAAAATGTTATGGGTTCGAAGAAATCAATAGCAGAGGTTCTATGTCTCAGAATTACATAATATTTACAGTAATCAAAATGAATCAAGAGGTGTGTATTGCTGTAAACTTTTCAGAAAAAAACTAACGGAAGAAAATAAGAATAAAATTGATAAATCACCATCAGTTCTCTTATAGAAATGGTAATTATTCACCTCTTGAAAAGTTTCAATGAAAGCATAGATTTTGTAAAAACTTTGATGAATTGATTCTAGTCGACTTCCAATGATTCGGTCAGCTATGATTTCGAGCCAATTGTTTGTTTGTAATTATAAGTAACAAAAAGCTGCCATAAACTTCCATCGTTTGAAAACCTATCAGCTATAGAGTCAACTACTACCGTGATTATGTGGAATTTTTATAATATGCTCAACTTTCCTGAAGCATTACTTGTGAATAAGAGCACCAAGTTTTCATTTGAGAATTAATAACAGTATCGTCTGTTTCATCCAACTTTTCATTAGTCCATAAAGATTATAAGAGATATATCATATCTCTATGTATTCATCTATTATCCGTGAAACAATAAAGTCACTCCACCGTCGCGTTGTAACTTGCAGTACTGTGCTGGAGATATTTCACCTCATAAAGCTCTTGATGCTACTCGTACATTCCAGCATTTTGACAATAAACCCCCACTATCCTTCCTTCATAATTTCCCCTCTCCAGTTTCTGTAGCGTGTCGTAGTTTTTTTCGGTCTAGAGCGTACCTGTGCAATATTTTCCGGGAGAGTACAGACAGAGTCTGGGATGTTTCCTTCCTGATTTATCGTTTTTGAAACTCGGAAACATCTCGATGGTAAACAAACTGTAAATTTGGCGAAATTCGGCGCTAACGGGATATTTTACGTTATTTATCGCCGTCTGTGTATTGAATTTTTGAAATATTGGTGAAATATTAGTTGGCAGAGATCCAATGAAAACGCAGAGAAAGTGCGAAAATAGGAAGAGATTATTTTCACTACATTGCCTGAAAAAACATAACGGGATTTTTGCTCGGACCGAATAAAACGGAGCTTGTCTGACGCGCAGACTTCTGGAAAGAATAATTGATTTCTGTGTTGGAAGTAAACGAGTTCTTACTTCTGGTCTATTTTCATTTGGATATGTCCGAGTCAGGGACTGCTGCAGTTTTTGTGGGATGAGATATTATCTCGCCTGCAAATGCCTAAGAACGGAGAAGATTATAAAACCAGCCATTGGATGTAATTCACTGTCTGCTCACTACTGCAGTATGAATACATACATTATGGAGTAATCATTTCCGTTGGGAAAGAAATAATCCAAATGGCTTGAAAACATGCAGGATTTTTGTCAAAATAAAAAAAATAAATAATAGTTTAAAAACTAAAAAAACACGCTTTTATAGCTAACCGAACTAAAAAATAGAAAATCATTTTTAATAACAAAGAGTTTATATTACGGTAGTAGAAGGCTAAATAATCATTCATAGTCAATCAGCTCAAAATAAAATTATAATAAAATTCAAGTAATTAACAGAATTAAGTAATTCAGAGTAAAATCGTGGGGTGCTTGATATATTATATATTACAATCATTCTATCGGTAATTATCTTTGAGAGGAGACTTATGAAATGTAGTAAAATGCACCCCACGCTTTTTACTCTGAATTACTTCATTCTGTTAATTACTTAAATTTTATTATAATTTCATTTTGAGCTGATTGACTATGAATGATTGTTTAGCCTTCTACTACCGTAATATAAACTCTTTGTAATTAAAAATTATTTTCTATTTTTTAGTTCGGTTAGCTATAAAAGCGTGTTTTTTTAGTTTTTTAAACTATTATTTATTTTTTATTTTTTAGTTCAATTTATCAATTAGTTTCTAGTGGAAATGTGATATTTCTTACGAATCATTCCGCAATCTCATCATTTCATTCAAATTGGAATTTGTTAACTTTATTTTAGTTGGTGAGAGTTTATGATTGAATATGTTTTAACTATAACTAATTCCTTTTTTACCGACTGTAAAACTAAAGCTGTGTAGAAATTGTCCTTGAACAGACGTAATCCTTGAACGGCCGTAATTGGGAGATATTCTTGGCACAGAGAGAGGTAACCGTGGAATATACTAACACAATTAAGACCCGATCAGCCATTTTCCAAAGGTCTTATTGAATTTTAAAGCTTTATTATTGTTTACCAAATTTTGTTCCATAATATAAATAGATTGAAATTTGTATTCTGATTATTTTGTTATAATTTAGATGCCTTTTGTAAATCACGGTTATCATATTATATGTTACATAAATATCATATACAGTAATTTGCATGTATCAGACTCATGTACACCTACGCATGTAAGATAAGGAATGAACATTGTGAGAACGCAACTACCCTGAAAACGTTCCTGCCTCCGTTGTGCTGTGCCGAGTGCCCGAACGAAAGAACGAAAGAGTGTCCAAAACTGCAGGCATGCGCAGAACGCGCGCTAGCTCTATCTTTTTTTTACTCCACTACAGAGGATCTATAAAAGAATTTATTTATCCTGGTGGTCCTTATAAGGATAATGGAAAACTATGATCAAATTATTGCATTGTCATCGGTCCTTGATACGTATGCAAAGTTTCAAATTAATCAGACTTCTGGAAATTGGTGAAAATTATGCTCAAAGATTCCGTTACATACATAGTTACAACCCAAGCTAATTTAATCCTGGTGGTCCTTATAAGGATAATGGAAAACTAGGAAAACTATGATCAAATTATTGCATTGTCATCGGTCCTTGATACGTATGCAAAGTTTCAAATTAATCAGACTTCTGGAAATTGGTGAAAATTATGCTCAAAGATTCTGTTACATACATATTTACAACCCAAGCTAATAAAAGCGTGTTAAAATTAATTAAAAAAAAAAAGTTTACAAACACTCTCTGTTGATAGGTACGTGTAAATCATTTATGGACGTTTGATTCATTCACGAAAAGGAAGAACAAGTCCATCTAAAACACCTACCTATATAGCACGATGGGCAATAAGTTACTTAGAAAACAATTATTCGTGCAACCGGGCGCGAAACAAGCATTTAACAGCTGCAACAAGGCTGCAAAATAATATTTTGAGGCCATTACCCATGGTGACGGCCAGCAAAATATTTTACGGCCGTTGCCCACAGTAACTGCCGGGAAAATGAACGTTTGTATTGTTGAATATTTCATTTCCATAGGAACCCTGTGATATTGACGTCATCAGTTTACTTTTCTTTACTCGCCTCGAAACTGTGTTCTTTAAAAACGACATAATGTCTGTCGTGAATAGCGAAAAATCATTTTGCGGCCTTAGTGTACAAATAAGTATTTCTTGCTCAATTTGTATACCAAGCATACAAAAATTGAATGAAATAGATACAACAAAAATGTAAGGGAATATTTCTCTCATATGTAAAATGTCCCATGAGAGCAATGCAATTATCGAAAACTTACAGCGGTAATTGCATTGTATCAAGTCACTATAACAACACATTTGAAACCGTATCGCTAGACGTCAGTAAACAACACAGATAAATGTCAGATAGACTTCAAAAATAGAAAAACATTTCGCGTTTTGGTGAGTGCTCCATACAATCTATAGAGGAAAGTATAAATGAACAAAAAATAACATTGCCTTGAGAATTTCTTCATTCGTGAAATATTCCAATGGATAACATTCGTGCATAAAAATGACCAGATATTTTGGCATTCAAGCGTGATATCTTATACAAATTGCATTCGGTTATTTTCATATTTTGTATATACTTTCGCCAAAATATGAAAATAAACTCTTGCAATTTTTAGATATCACCGATAATTCTCTACACAACATAAAGAGAAGAAGAGGGTTATTTTTAATGAATATTGAATATAAGAATAAAATACAAACAATCAACTGATCAATATGAATAAGGATGGTGAAAAAATGTATGAGTATATAATATCAAATGTGCATATAATTGCTAAACTTTGGCATACAAATGTATATTCATGTGGTAAAAATGAAATAGTATTCTATAATATTTATTCTGAATTGATGATTTGATAAAAGGGCACCGTATCGGATTTTTCGAGCCAATTTTCTACTTTTGAATTTCGTTTCACTGTGTTTATGGATGGGTTTTAGTGTTTCTAATGAAATTCTTCAAACTTTTGGATCAAGGTAACTGCAGTGCCTTGATTTCGGGATTACATATGCTGCACTTCATCTACCGCTTCCCTTATGATGATACTCAATTGGTTTTGTTTTTATTTTATTACGACAACTTTCATAACCACTTTCTGGCAGAATATTTGCCGAATAAACAGAAGATTAGTGCCCTTCAACATTTTATCGGGGGTTATATCCCGAGTGCACCAAGTTTAATCGGTTAAAATGTGTGCTGCACTTCCATGATTCTCGAAATTTTGCTTAGCAAATGACTTGAGTGTATGATAATTTGATAAAATTCCGAGACCGCAGGTCGAGGGATTTTATTTTAAATTATTATACACGAAAGCATTTGCTCGAAAGCAAAATTTTGAAAATCATGGAAATGCACGCATTTTGGTCGATTGAACTTGGTGAAGGAGGGATATATGTTTAGATCATTTCCAGAAAACATGTAAACTCAGGAAACATCAAAATCGAACACAGGAACAATATAGTACCAGAGATAGTACCTGAAAAGTGATCCAAACGCCCGGTTTATTTCGAACATTTTAATCGGTTAAAAGGTCTAGTGCATTTAATCGCTGTAAAACTCTGTAAAAGCAGTCTAGCCTTCAACTGTTTCATCGTTTATTCGCATTGAGGGAAATAATCGCCTAAAAATGTCATTCCTTTACCTTGCATAATTTTTGCCTTTTTTGTGAGTTATCCAGGCATTTGAGGTGAGAACCTATATTGCCATATAATGAGACGATTGTGACTCACCCTGATCATACAATGGTCAGATAGATAATTTTGAGCCATTGTTGATGATTCCAAAACAAAATGAAAACACTCGTAATCTTTGAGTTAGTTAGATTATAAATCCTATTTCATGTGTCGGTTTAAGTATTTGATCGAGGTGTTTTCTAGATATGATAAGTATAGATCATGATTCTATGTTCTATGAGTTATTTGTGTGAGAAGTGAATGATACGTATATTATTTTTCCTGTGCTGAATTGAAACTTTTTCATGTTATTGGATTCTCTATCTGATTCAGTTTGCATAGAACTTCAAACTATGACATATTATTATCATAAATGAACACGCTGCTGGATAATTTGTTCATTAACAACCTTCAAACATCCACAGTAAATAGTATCAAGTTTTTTCTGTCATCTGAATAGGCTATCTAGATAGATAGTTATCCCTTTCACTTGAGAGCAAAGTACAGTGGAAACTCGAGGAAAAATAAACCACAAGGTGTTGAGACTTCATTAAATTCGAGTGGAACGAACTTTTTCTTCCCATAGTCGATTTTACAAACTTTGTAATTCCGTTGTTCCAACTAACCGAAACAAACACTGATAACGAACGTAATAGCGAAAAGCAATGAAACAAGTGAAGCGGAACATTAAGTTGTATGTATGCGAGAAGGTAGATTAATTGCAACTCATTTAGCGGCTTGTGAAGCGTGGATTATAAAGTGTACTCTCTCCAGACGCGTTTCGCATGAGAAAATTCATTAAATCTTCGACTGGTTCGGCGTTTAGAAGCGAAATCGATATCATCTGCATAAAAACCCTCCAACTGGCCGATTTTACACTGGAGATAGCACTCGAGCTTTCGGTTCCACAGCACAAAGGACGAGAAGAGTGGAAATATTTTGATACTCTCGACACGTAGAGATTTTGATTCAGGAAAATTATGTCCAACAGGGAGGGAAAAACAAGAGGGACGAGAATCAACTTCTGTAGCTACCGAAAGCTTTTGCAAGGCACAGAAAAGCATACGAATGGAGAAAACATAAAGTAAATTTCTGAGAGGTTTAATAAAGATTGTAGATGTACCTGCAATTGGTTTGGTAGCATATCCTGATACTATTTGAACGTCATTCTTGTGAAGGATGCATTTCCATTTCACTTTGTGAATCATGAAAAGCTGTCGAATATAAAATATTTCTTCACACGAAACAGAAAACCCAGCATAGGAAACATTCTTCAGTGCTCGAGCCCACAGGGTTTTCTCCATGGTTTTGTTTGCACCCAGTAGCTTTCACATTTTGATACTTTCAAGGCGGATACTTCACGACCTGATCAACAATCCATTAAAATAATCGGTGCTTAGGATGTGGTATCCATTCTCAGCACCGATTATTTTAACGGACTCTTTATCAGGTCGTAAAGTACCCACCCTTAAAGTGTTTTGAGATGGTTGCCCCTATTCAGAACTGTATTGGTATAAGATGTTTCACTCTAAGGGCCAGTTTTTCAATACAAAGATAAATGAGTTATATGTCAGACAGATGAAAGAAGAGAGAGGCTGCGCCTGAGTTATGTTTGTTAGTGATAAAGATGAAAACTGTTGGTTATTTTTATCTGATAGATATCTTGCTTTGAAAAACCGGTCCTAAATGGTATTGGCCTATCAACTGCAATGAACTGCCCAGTTTAATCTCAGGTTCTGCAACTCAAGAGTCTAATTGGTTTTATTATATCGTTTAGACAATACCATATAAGTGAAACTGGAATGAACTGCCTGGTTTTATAACAGGTTCAAGCACTTAAGAGTCTTATTGGTTTTATTATAATTGTTTGGCTAATAATACCATATACCTTCAAAACTACTAATATGACCAATTTGTTATACTCTTCTTGATTCTTGTCATTTTATGGATCATTTCACAGTAATAAATTCAAAATCGTGAGTGATGAGACATCGGCCCTTGTTCGAAACCAAGTGAAGTCAAAAACCTATGGAAAAAACTTATCAAATTTGAACAATTCGTAGTGTGAGAATATGAATTGAAAAAGAACAATGAAGTTTTTAAAAAAATCCTCGTGAAATGTTCCGAAACGTTATTTCTTTGAATAACGCATTAAATATCGACGACTTTCTTCGAATCAATTCGCTCTTATTTCGTATTGTGGCCATGTTCGACCATGCCAATTCGTGAAATTTTGATTTTTTCCAATCGTGTTATTTTCTACCTAATCCGAGAAAAATTTCACTTCATTCACTTCAATTCCAGAAACTCCTGTAAACCACACGATGTATTTCAGAAATTGCCACAAGTTACCGCCCTACGGCAGTATTTTAGTATATGTTTGTCAGTTATTCATCATATAATGATGATGATGATATAATGAAGTTATGGGTTTGTCTTGTATAAAGGTACACAAGAAACATAAATTGGCCTGAAATTGAGCATTGTAGTCTTCAAATCCATAGAAACAGCGTCTGATGGATTTCTGTTGATGCTTGTTGAGTCTACAAAACGCTTCATTATAAATCTAGTAATTTTCTATCAAAATGGTGGTACTGATTATGGGTTTTCTCGGTGTTTTCAGATCAACGCTACTATCGGGACTCAAGACCATACCAGCATGCCGAAATGCGGCAGAGACCGTGGTCAGTCACAAGCAGAAGGCCATTATTCTCGGTTCGTTGAAATTTCTCAGGACTCAGGATTCCCGGAGCCAGTGATCATTTAGTCTGCGGTGCGAGGAGTGGTTATTGGTTGATGTAACTAGCGCGTCTGGTCACTATGTCGGAGCAGTGGAAAGTACTGACCTGACTAGGAAGGTTTGTACGATAACAATAGCAGTATATTTCAGAGAATGCTCAGCTTTTTCAAAGATAACATGAAACATGGAATGAAACAACGTCACAGTCTCATTTTCTTTCGTTATAACGGATTTTCATCAGTTTTTCCTCAGGTGAATATCAATATGCTGAAATGTAGGGAAAAAGAAAGTCCATTTTCGACTGACCAGTCACGATCCATGCCTCAATATCTCTTCAACAGTTACTGCTTCTGAACCCTCATTGGAATTCAAAAAGAACCGACTCGTAACTTGCAATTTTTTCCTGGACTAACGCGGGTATCGGCGATTTGGCTATTTTATGACGAAGTCTTGGAAGAAAATGCCTTCTGAAAGAATTTTTAATGGTGGAGGGAAAAAGGTGAGTCTGGTCCGAGGTTTCCGGAGATTTTCTTTTATATTTGCTTTACTTATATGGAATATCGATGCGAGATAGATGGGTTTTATATCCACGCTGGCGAGATTCACTTAAAATGTCCAGAAAAGCGAGGGATATATTTTATGTAGGAAATGCTTTTATATGATTTGGCCAGATGGATACAGTATCGGGGTTTATACGGAGATGCTCGGTTGGAAATATGCCTCAGTTATATATAGTTATAGTTCATAAAATCTCATTTAAATCTCCAGATTAGATGATTTGGAATCATTAGAAATATTCAATTTGTTTGTTCATGGTTCTATACACTTCAAGTAGGGCTCAAAACTTTATAGGCATTATATTTCAGTATTAAAATATCAATCAAATATAACAGTCCTTTATATTATACATTGTTTCAACTAGCAGTTTCAACTTTTAGATGGATGTTGCATTATCGGTTATATTTGCACGAGTGCATAAAAATTACCGATAATTTTGCAAGAAAGCGTGATATCTAAAAATTGCAAGTTTATTTTCATATTTTGGCGAAGGTGCTCGAGTTCGAAGGACGAAGGCTGTTTTACAAAATATGAAAATAACCGAATGCAATTTGTATAAGGTATCACGCTTGAATGCATAAATTATCTGGTCATTTTTATGCACGAATGTAATTCATTGGAATATTTCACGAATAAAGAAATTCTCAAGGAAATATTATTTTTTGTTCATTTATACTTTTCTCTATAGATTGTATGGAGAACTCACCTAAACGCGAAATGTTTTTTTTACTTTTGGGAGTCTATCTGACATTTATTTGTGTTGTTTACTGACGTCTAGCGATACGGTTTCAAATGTGTTGTTATGGTGACTTGATACAATGCAATTACCGCTGTAAGTTTTCGATACAATGCAATTACCGCTGTAAGTTTTCGATAATTGCATTGCTTTTATGGAACATTTTATACATGAGGGAAATATTCCACATTATTTTTGGAATATTAGTACAAGAAGACAAATAATTTACTTTTTCCACTCCCACAATTTCAAATCGTACATTACGTATTTGACATCTGTTAGGTAAGGGCTCAGTCAGAATACAAGCGTATTCTAAATTAATGACAGCCGCTTCCAGAGTTGTTTTTTTGGAAGGATGGGATATGTAACATTTGACCTGATAAAATTTATCTCAGGACCAGGACTACATTCAATGGCCCAAAATATAAATTCAGCGGATTTTCTTTTCAACTTCTTTGTAAAATTAATTCAAAAATGATATTTTTAGAAAATTAATTGTTTTACTGTTTGTAGATTGGTATTGTATCTGGTTATATCCATAAAGGAAGCAATTGTTTTACCAACTTGCTGTCATCCAGTGTCTCGTTGATCATTGAAAATGAGGGATAACGAAGGAATGTTTGCAACACCCAACAGAAATCACCGCACAAGCATGGTGGACATAGAAGAAGTACAGTACCCAACTCGAGGATAAGGCTTGTTACGAGCATTCGCGAATCGCCACACTCGGCTAACGCCTCGTGCTCACAATTTTTGTTCGTGCGTAATAGGCTACTTATCCTCCTCGTTACGTAATATACTATTTCTTGCTAAGTACATACTATTCATCATAATTTTCGATTACTTAATTCTCAAATCACATCAAGATTGTGTTCTGAACTCTCAGTCTAGATATCTTCTGGTCTAAATGCACAACGTCCGGAAAACATCAGTATCCGTCAAACTGGAATAAATACATTTCACCAGCGATTTTTTTTGAAGCATTCAGAAGCAATGAACTCGAAAACCCATTCACGTGAAAATACTTCATTTTTATGTAACGCAATTACACGATGTCATTAAATGCCGCTTAATGATTCTACTCATTGCCTTGTTTTGATACAATCTGTATATACTGCAAGTTGCACGAGAGATCTATTACGTTGAAGGGTTTCCGTTTCATGCAAGAACAGTTTAAGTAGCTTGAGCGGATTGGAAAAATTAAATCGAGGGAAATTAAATGAATATAAAAGCTGTATCGATAATGGTCGAATTGAGTGAGTGATTTATTTTGTTGCTAGTTTTCGATTGATCGAATAATTGAATGATTACTTTGAATATTCGAATGCCATTGTGATTCATTAAATGGATCCTTATGTAAAAATTCTGAAATCACAAAATTCGTTGAAATTTTTCCTGGAGATCAATTACCCTAACACCAAACTGATATTTTTGCACTCGACGCGCGTTTCGCTAACAAGGTTAGCATCTTCAGAAGATGATTGATATTTATATGCCTAAAGTTTTTCGGTGAACTCAGCGAAAAAATTCGCAAATCTTCGGCTTTTCAATGAGATGAGCGTAATGAAAAGTTTATAGTTATCCCATATGAACCTCAATACACTGGAGGACTTCAACAGATATTCGATAAAGTGAATATGGAAGTTGCATATAAAACTTTTTACAAATTACAACAACTTCTTCGTTACCCAAGAGATAAATTAGAAAACTCAGAGAAGTGGGGAATTCGCGAAATCAGTTGTCAAGATTGCAACAACAAATACATCGGACAGAGCCGACGAGCTATTAAAACCCGTTTCAAGGAGAATTTCTCACACATGAAATACGGAATGGTGGAAAAATCCAGTGTCGCCTAACACGCTCTAGACAATGACCATAAAATTGGTGAAAGCAATCTTAAACTTACCAAGCATGTGCATGACACAAGACTACTCGATGCATGTGAGCGTCTAGAAACAGCAAAATATAAAAACAGCATGAATGGTGACAAGGGACCTATTTTTTTCAGCCCGCTTTTGAATCTGTTGTTGAAAAAGTAATCAGAATAATCAATAATAACAGATGACAGATCAACAAACTTTGCAGGTAGTGACTGCACTAGTTTATCATAAAGAAATTAATTAGAATAGTTAGCAGTAACAAACAAAGTCTATATCGGACCGAAAAACTTTAGGTATATAAATAACTAACCCTAGCTCTAGATTTAGTATCAATTTTCTTCTTCTGAAGATGCTAACCTTGTCAGTTTGGTGTTAGGGTAATTGATCTCTAGGAAAAGTTTCAACTTTTACACCAAAGGTTCGAATCCCATCGTTTACCCACGAATCGTGCAAAGAAAATTTTGAAATCGAGAATAATCGGTAATAAATCGCCTAGCATTATTTTCAAACTTGCTTTATCTCTCTCACTATCATTAGAAGCAATGAATTCAACGGATGGCGTTCTGAATAATAGACTATTCCTCTTATGATCGTAGCAATTGAAGACGAAAAACTGAGTATGAATAAAAGAGCTTCGTCATTTCCACAGATATAATGAATTTTCCTAATGAATACTTAGTATAAATTTGACAGAATCTAAATCATAACGAACAATCTCAAACAATTGATGGTTTGCTCATCAATATCACCGGAACAATAAGTGGTAATTTTTTTATCAGAACCAAAGAAATAAGCACGAAAGTATTTCTATATCCTCGAAAACTCAGCACCTATGTAAGTTACTTTCATAGTCACCGCTCCTGTTTCTTATAATCAAAATCTATAAACAAACACTGTTTTCGAATTAGTCCAGACGACTTCATTTTGACATCTTTGAGTCGCGTTGTTTTCGTTTCCATCTGTATAGATCAGCCACTACATTTCGAAGTCTTTCATCCTGTATTTTTAACCTCCACGATAACATCTAATTCCTGGAAGTGCATTTTGAGATGGCATAATAAATAGAGTTCTGAAATATTCAGCTTTCGGTATTTATCTATATTTGTTATTCGGGCGGTTGTATATTGTTCTTTGGGCGAGATTAACTTCTTGCTGAGTGCCTGGTATTCGGTGTTTCGAAGTTTGGGATATAATTAACATTGCAGTTGAGGCAACTTCCTTAACAAATTCTGGAATGATAATTTATATCATCAAAAACGTGTAAACCATATTATTATTGCAAAATCACTTGATGATTACTAATTTTTCTAGGATTCGGTGATCTAGATTAGGTTTTTTCCACAAGAGTTATCTCACTTCTCAGAAATTAAACCATATCTTGCCTAGGTTTATCTTCGCAAAAATATGGATAAAAAAGCCAATATCACACAATCTTCTTTAAGACAGAAATAAGCTCACTAATGAAATCCATCCACAACAAAAATTCTTCTGGAAACATACCACAGTCTATGTGAAATTCCTGATGATTCGTTATACAGCGTATCGTGAAAGTAAAGCATGAAATTCATAATCCTGAATCGAGATTGTTTAGAAATATAACCTCGGACAAGTCAATTTTTTTATTTAATTCATGGTACTAACAAAAATACTTCCACTTCACCTACAGGGTGATACATATCAGAGTAAGGACGTGAGTGTTATTTTTTTCGAATCACCAAGAACAAATCGAAGCATCTATTGTTAGTGAATCTTAGATGCAGTAAAAAATGATCAAATGGGTACTTATCTGAAATATGTTCCACACATAGTCACTAATTGCAGTTAACATGTTTGAATTCAGATATAAGGTCATTAATTGATCTTCAGCTCAAGAAAATGGAAAATTATGATGCTAACATAATTTCTTCGTAACTTTGTCCAATTATTTTTAAAGTGATGCTTGTACACAAGTACTTGAGTTGTTACATAATCGCATAAGTCCAGAATGAAAACATTTCTGAAGTAATATGTCTGTTTTTTTTTTTGAAATATGCTCCATCTGTTTGGGAAACATCGTGGAGACTTTTCATGGACTTAGTTGACAAAAATAAACTGAAAAACGAAAATAACTTTGGTATTGTCAAGCAGAGAACGACAGACAATTTGAATATTTAACTCAATCATTTTCAATGATATTCGAAGATTTTTGATAACTCTCATCGCTCTGAATGAATTAGAAGTGTGTGAGTGATACATCCCTGAAAATAGCACCCATTTGAGATTAAAAACCTGTTAATATATTGGGTTAGATAATTCAGCAGCTGTTGTTATTAGGAACTTGGGTATATTTGTGGAGAGAATGAAGTTTGATGATTTTTTTTGGCTTTCTTGTTTCCCCAATCAAGAATTATAAATTACAACTTCTATGAAAGAAGTAAAATGAAAAAACAAGCACTCTCTATTGATAGGTATGATATATCATTCGAAGACGTTTTGTTCATTCACAGAAAGGATAAAAGAGTCCATCTAAAACAGCTACTCACCTGCCTTGATAGCACGACGGGCACTGGTTTATATAGAAATCACTTTTACTTGCTCAATTTGTATACCAAGCCTATGAAAATAGAATCAAAAAGATAACATACGTAGGAAATATTTACACAAAGCAAAATAGAGAGCTATTTATAGAAAAAATCTCACCCACAATTTCTTCCTTTTTGTGAATGAATCAAACCTCTTTGAATGATATACAAGTACCTACCTGTAGAGAATGTTTGTGAATTGTTTTGATTTTACTTCTTTCACAAAAGTTTTGATTTCTGATTCTTGAATCGGAGAAGGAAAGAGTTGTAATTTCTAATTTTAGAATCGGAGAAGTAGAAAACCAAAAATTTGTTTAACAAATTGTTATTATAGTCTGAGATATTATCATTATTTACTTCATTTTTGGCAGATCTATCGTAGTCAATCATCTCCCAAACAATGGGTTTTCTCCTCCACAGTCCCCATACCAGCTCGAGAAACAAGAATTCGAAGAACGTCAAAAAAATTAACGACGACTTGGTGAAAATAATAGAATGGGGTAACATGAACTTGGTGGAATTTAATGCTACGAAAACCCAGGCATGTCTCTTCTCAAGAAAAGCTGATCTATCAGCATCTAGTATTTATATGTCAGGAGTAACTATTCCTACAAAGTCAAGTATCTCGATGCTAGGAATTACGATCAATGATAATCTCCCATGGGAAAACCATGTGAGATCGATCGCTGAAAGTGCTCCCCAGAAACTTTCTATTTCGTGCGAAGAAATACTTCACTTCTCGTCAACTTCTAATGATCTACAAGGCTCAGATACGACCTGTCTTGGAATACAGTTCTCATGTATGGAGTTCGGCACCAAAACATTCATTAACGCTTCTCAATTTTATTCAGAAAAACGCAATTCATCTTGTTGGTGATTCTTCGCTCAAGGACTCGCTCACTTCATTGAAACATCGTAGAAGGGTCGGATATTTGTCTCTCTTCTATATATATTTTCACGGTCGGTGCTCTTCTATCTACATGGATAACTCGACGAGTACAGAATTCCCACCCCTTTGTTATGAATTTGGAGAACCTCTCTTGCTCAGGGATATTTTTTTAATAGAACAGCTGAGCTTTGGAACTCCTTGCCAAAAGAGGTTTTTCCTGAGGCCTACAAACTTCAAAAATTCAAAGTGAATGTTAATTCGTATCTCCTGTCCCTTGAGAGATTGATCTTGGTAGCCAAATATAGTCAGCGTCTACACTCCTAATTACATGGGTGTCTTTTCTCCGTTGACAGGCGAAATCTTGGGGTAATAATAGATCAAATTTGATTCAACGCCCATTACATTATCTATTGCCTCATGAATCTGAAAATGATATATGCAACAGGCCTGCTTCAACAAAAAGGTGAAACTATTTTATGCGAATCATTATTTTATCAGATTCATTTTGGAGTGCTATTCGTCCGTCTATTGACTCGGAAGATAAGAGAAGAATACAAGTTGTTCAAAATAGTTGTCTCCGCTTGATACATGGTATAAGACGTGGTCGTCTTATATCTCACAAACTGAAAGAGACTAACTGGCTCGATATGTCGAAACGTATGAGACTACACACTGCATGCTTATATCATAAAATAATTATGGAAAAGTGCCCCCAATACCTCTTCAATAAAATAAGATATCGAACTGATATTCACAAAATCAATGTCAGATTCAAAGGTAAACTTACCTTCCTCTCATCGAAGAGAACTATTCAGAGGTCTTTTCCTATCAGATCACCAAGGTGTACAACTCATCTCTGAGGAGCTGAAGACATTGCCACCATCATTTCAAAAGAGCTTTCAAGAGATATCTAAGCGACGAACAAGATTAACTGATTACTGAAAGAACTGGTGTAAATTATGTGTATCATTTGTTATAGGTGTGTCGTTTTTGTTTTTTTTTATCTTCTTTTTTTTTCTTCTCCTTTCTCTCTTTTCGACTTGACAATTTTTCTCTTTCTTTTTTCTCCTCTTTCTTCTTATTTATCTTATATATATATATATATATATATATATATATATATATATATATATATATATATATATATATATATATATTCTTTTTCTCCTCGATGAAAAACAGAGCTGTGTCTCGGGCCCTCCCCTTCTTCCTTTTTCCCTTTTCTTTTCTTTTTTCTCTCTCCTTTCTCCGGAAAACCTATTCATGCGGTGTTCTTTGAACATTACAGGGCTTCCCTTTCGTGTGAATCTGCATATAAAAAAATGTGAAATGTTTCCCAACGCTTGAAACCTTCAAAAATTCAAAGGGAGTAAAAATTTATATCCTCTCCTCTTTGGTTCACATAAAGTTTCCTGAACATTACATGATTCCATTTCGTGTGAACCTGGAGCTCTGCCTTTTTCGGAAAAAGCGGAACAGTTTAAATTTCGTACCTTCCTTATTTTCACTTCATAAATAAATATCCCGAATCTCTAGAACAGGTCGATATCTATTTACTCTGAATCATATTATTAGGCCTTACTCTCCCTAATGAAATCCATTTCTAAGGGAGAAATTCCAGTTTATTGGTTCGGCAGTTTTGTTTTATTCCCTTTTGAATCTCTCCGGCATTATTAAAATCAGTCTCATTTTCTCGCTTTCCCTTTAAAATTGAATTAACTCCCCTACTATATGCCACGTTTTACTGGAGCCGTTCAAGTTTTCCAGATAAAGCTCCACTTTGTCGTGTCACTGGAAAACTGTCCGAATATTGCGAAAGTTTTTATCCTCCCGGAATCGTGCATGAAGTATTTGAATATTTTTTGCGCATCGAATATGAAAATCGACAATTCCGGGACATATTTGTTGGAGCAGTGACTGCGAACTCTCCAGGAACTTTGACTGATTTGTTCAGTAAAAAGAAAGTGAATGCCTACATCTTTGAACTTTCAGAGATTGGGAGGAATCAGTTCCCTAGACATGACTGTTTCCTGAAAAGATGCTTACGGGCCATAAGAAGAAATACTTCACTTCTCATTAAGGCTTCTCGATTATATTCAGAGAAAGACAATCCGTCTTGTTGGTGATTCTTCGGTCACAGACTCGCTCACTTCATTGAAACACTGTAGAACGGTCGGAAACTTGTCTCTCTTCTATAAATATTTTCCGGTCGGTAATCTTCTGAATTGTTATCAATCGTTCCACCCATGGCAATATCTACAAGGATGACTCTCTTGCTGAGTTTTTTTTTTAATAGAATAGCTGAGCTTTGGAAATCCTTGCCAAAAGAGGTCTTTCCTGAGGCTTACCAACTTCAAAAATTCAAAGTTAAGTTCGTCAAACACAAATCAAGTTTTGTCTTTTTTAGAACAGAACATACTGTTGACTGTGTATCATTAATGTTATTAAATATTCAATCGTTGCATAACAAAACTGATGAGCTAAATATTTTTATAGACCAGCAAAATCTTCCGGATGTTGTCCTTCTGACGGAACATTGGCTAAACATTGATGAACCAATTAATATGCCTGGTTATGCTATTGTATCAAAATATTGTAGGAAAAATTCAATTCACGGAGGAACCTTAATAATGATCAAACAAAAGTTTTTGAAAACATTTTCTTTTGTAAATATAGATAAATTTGACAATATTATTGTGGAAAAACAATTTGAATTTTCAATAGTCCACTCACAACACAACAATGTCTATATCGTATGTGTCTATAAGCCACCTTCATCAGATCATAAAATGTTTATAGAAAGACTAGATTACTTGTTATCAAGATTACCCCCACTTGCATCAAAAATCTTAGCTGGAGACTTCAACATACATTATGAAAACAAAACATGCGCTGATACCCAAACACTCAATAACTTGTTAGACTGCTTTAATCTAGTCATGCATGTAGATAGCCCCACCCGAATAACTAAATTTTCATCTAGCATTATAGATTACGTCTGCACAAACATCAAAGATGTATCGTGCTCAGTAATAAATCCAGGATTATCTGATCACGAGGCTATTCTCTGTGTCATCCCGAACATTCCAAGACATAAAATCATACACCAGGGTAAACTTTATGGACGAATATATTCCAGAAAAAATTATGTTTCAAAATTACTGTCAGACCACAGATTGGAATTCTATACATGGAGCAGAGGATCCAGTGAATGAATTTCAGAAACTTGTCTGTGAAAAATTTAGCAATGCCTTTCCCCTGCGCTTGAAAAAACGGAAAAATCCAAACCTTGGATTACTAAAGGACTGAAAATTTCTTCGAAAAATCTGAGGAGCCTACATACCATCAGGAAATTCCACAGTGAAAATATATTTTTCATGTCACACTTCAATCATTTTCGTCGTATCTACAGACAAACTATTAAACTAGCCAAAGATAACTATTATAATAATAGACTGAATGAAGCAGAAAATAAACAAAAAGAAATGTGGGCAATAGTAAATGACTTGAGAAGAAATAAGAAACAGAACCATCCGGAAATCAAGATAAACCTAAACCAGTTAAATGATTATTATTGTTCAATAGCCTCAAAACTAACCAAAGATATTATTCCAACAGTTGACCCGCTTCAAAACTTGAGCAAGATAAGCTCTCCTATGAATTCCTTATTTTTATACGACACAGATTTGAGTGAGCTAAAGTTAGTAATAAAAGAAATGAAAAACAAAAATTCTGCTGGAGAAGATAACCTATCAGCAAAGTTGTTTTTACAATTGCCTGATGAAGCTTTTCAAGCTTTAGTAATAGCTATAAACTCGTCGTTAACTACTGGTGTCTTTCCTTCCAGTTTGAAATCGGCAAACGTAATACCGCTTTACAAAGGTGGTGCCAATGATGAACCCAGCAATTTCAGACCCATCTCAATTTTATCAACGTTATCAAAAATCATTGAAAAACTAGTCAAACGTAGGATAGTGGGTTTCTTGGAAAAACATGAAATTTTAGCACCAGAACAGTTTGGCACACAAAAAAAACACGACCGACGCCATCTTTCATTTCCTTGAAAACGTCTATACCACCCTAAATGATAAAGAAGTGGCTGCGGCAGTATTTCTGGACCTTTCCAAGGCATTTGATTGTGTGGAACATGAAATCCTGCTGCTAAAACTTTTCCACTATGGATTCCGGGGAACAGCCTTGGAATGGTTCAGATCTTATCTTACTGGTAGAAGTCAGAAAATAACATTGAGAAATGACACTCCTGATAGTGGAGGAATTGTACGCGGAGTTCCTCAGGGTTCAGTCCTAGGGCCAATTTTATTTTTGCTATATATTAACGATATGGCAAAGCTTGACATATCTGGAGCATTTACCTTGTTTGCGGATGACACCACGGTACTTTGGCGTAATAAAGATCCTGATACTTTGACTTGGTCTATCCACTCAGTCTTAGAAAAAATAAAAAAATGGTGTGACTCGAATATGCTATCGCTAAATGTTTCTAAAACAAATCTGATAACATTCAAGTGGGACTTAGAGCGAGTAACACTAGATGAACGCATGATCGAAAATAAGCCTGTAACTAAATTTCTTGGTGTATTCATTGACAGCAAATTAAAATTTGATACACAGATTACTGCCCTAAAAAGGAAATTATCTTCTGGTTGCTTCGCCATGAATGTCATATCTCATGAGATCGGATTTTCAGCAGCAATAACTGCATACTATTCACTTATGGAGAGTCATCTCCGGTATGGAATTCCTTTCTGGGGCTCAGGCAGCCAGGTCTTGATGCAGAGTATATTTGTTATACAAAAAAGAGCTTTGAGAATAATATTCAAATTGAAGATGCGTGACTCGTGTAGACCACTTTTCTGCAAGAACAAAATATTAACAATATTTGAAATATTCATTTTAGAGACTGTCTGCTTACTTCACAAGCAGTATTTTGCGTGCAGGTTCTAGTCTTTCGGTATACGATTTATATTATTTTAAAATTGTGTTGTTTTGTTGATGACATATCTGTACATTTTTTCATTGTTTGATGTTTTTTTTATGAAACCCTTTGTCGACAAAATGTAATACATTTTAGACAATAAAGATCTATCTATCTATCTAATGTTATTTCGTATCTCCTGCCCCTTGATTCACGCGGTGTTCTTTGAACATTACAGAGCTTCCCTTTCATGTGAATCTGCATATAAAAAAATTCTAACTTGAATTCAACCAAAGGACAAGCAATACCAGTGCTCAATGGGATGAAGGTGTGAATCCCTACTTATTATTGTGGAAGTTAACGAACAACAATCGGAATGGATCAAAGATTTTAAACTTTAACAACCTTAAACTGATGAATTGTTAGGTGTTTCTGAGCTTCTAAGATCGGAACTATGTAATAATCTGATTACCAATCCTAGAAGGTGGGGCCTTTGATCCAATACAACCAACCGACCCGGCAGCACTATGTACCTATGTTTCTTTGTTAACGTTTTCGTTTGACGAAATACAATTTTCCTTGTTATTCTATATTATTTAAATAAGCTCCAAAATCTAAATTAACGGAACTGAATTTTTCGATAAAGTTTCCATATTTCGATTCAGAAAGTGAGTTTTTTTCAAAGGAGGCAATGTTTGCACCTACCAAATGATCGATGTATCCTTATATTTCCTATTCCATTCTACGAACACTGAAAACACTGAATTTATTCCATACATAATTCACATTTTTCAATGGTGGTATTGGTAGAATTGGGATCAGTTTGATTAGAGGAAAACCATTGTTTCTCTGCCAACGTTTCGAATTTTAATATATTCATCATTAGGGCTCTATAACAATGAGTTTTGTGTTAAAACGGTAGGATATAAATAAAATAAGAGAATGCCAACAAACTATTGTAACGTTTTCAGTTCAAGATGTTGATAATTGAAAATTTTTTTTTGAAAATTACTTAGCAAAAATCAGTTTTTCCGAGTAAAAATATTAAAATTATGTATAAAACAGACATTTTAGATACACACTCTAGGTACAAACAATTCCACATTGAGCACGAGACAAACGAATACTGAAATAAAATTCATAGAATGACTGTAGTTCTTAGGAATACTGATAAAAAAAATAAAATAACGTGATTGTTGAAAACACCGTATAATGATAAAGAATCATTTCGGTAGCTGACTTATCAGACTGTAATGAGCCGTATTCGCTCCTTCTATATCTCTTCATTTAGTGCAATTATTGCACTAAATGTTATGTGGGTCAAACAGAACACGATAGAGACACACGAAAGCTGAATGTCAGAAATCCCACAGCCTTAGTTGAACACACTAGAGAAAATGGCCATACTTTTGGTTTCACAAAACCCATCATTCTTGATCAGAAATCTTCTCTGTCTGTCTCTGAAATGATACAAATTCTTCACCAAGACAGCGTTAATACAAGAAGAGATATAGAGGGATTGAATACGGCTTATTACAATCTGATAAGTCAGCTACCGAAATGATTCTTTATCATTATACGGTGTTTTCAACAATCACTTTTTTTCTTATCAGCATTCATAAGAACTACAGCCATTCTATGAATTTTATTTCAGTATTCGTTCGTCTCGTGCTCAATGTGGAATTGTTTGTACCTAGAGTGTATCTAAAATGTCTGTTTTATACATAATTTTAATATTTTTACTCGGAAAAACTGATTTTCGGTAAGTATTTTTCAAAACTTTTTTTTTCAATAATCACCATCTTGAACCCCTGAAAATGTTCCAATAGTTTGTTGGCATTCTGTTATTTTATTTATATCCTACCATTTTAACACGAAACTCTTTGTTATAGAGCCCTGATGAAACGTTGGCAAAGAAACAATAGTTTTTCTCTAATCAAATTGATCCCAATCCCACCAATACCACAATTGAAGAATTTAATTCTGGATCACCAAACCTACCAAAACTATAATTCAGATTGTTTATGTTTCCATCGTTCTAACCAATTCACCTGGACTAAATTGGTGGTGAGTTGCGTTAAATATTTTAATGAGAACAGTAACACAATAGATTAAATCATGAGCTGACAGAAAGCGAACAACATTTTAATTAAATGAATGTGTTGAATTTGGTTTCCCAGCCAAATTGTTGAGCGAATTTCCTGTGACAATATGAAACAAAATGAATCTAATGGGCTGCACGGCGAAATTCAATTTCAATAGAAAAGTTGAAAATTGTGTTTCCAACCGAATGGATATGTTGAAATTTTATAAATGAATATCTATGGAAACTGATATATTTTACACACATGGTCGAGTGGGATAACATCAATTTACTCATGACAGAACAGAATGGAACAAAAAAAACTCAAAGAGGCTACTTGCATTTTATAAACGGAAATGGAGAAATTGCTACATGTTTTTTGAGTAGGGATCAATGTTGAATGCCTCTGCTGACAAGGGAAGTTGAACTGGGGAGATTGAATTCGAAGTAGGTTGTGTCAAAATCAACAATAGGTATAGCTATGAATGAATAAGTCATGCCAGTTTCATATTGTTACGTATTAACCACTGGGCTCGTCGATTAAAACACCAAACAACACTAAACTACTTTTATTATAACTCACTATCACAATACAATACAACACAATCACTTAAATCGCTCCGATAACTTTCCAATGCTCGCTACTAAACTCTCTGTACTAAAAATTCTGCCGTCCGCGTGCGCGCTCCCGCTTTTATATGCTCGCTCATACAGTGAAGAACCATCTAGACAAATCTTCTCAGTCGAATCTTCTGGATGAGCCGCGATCACGCGAGTATAGTCGTTCCTGGAATCTCGCACTAATTCGCATCGATAGGCGGCAGGGTCGGCGCTAGCACATTTCGTTACAATATTTTGACACTACGTACCAAAAATTTCAATTTCATTGAATATTTCCCTCATATATGAAATGTCCCATAAGAGCAATGCAATTATCGAAAACTTACAGCGGTAATTGCATTGTATCGAAAACTTACAGCGGTAATTGCATTGTATCAAGTCACCATAACAACACATTTGAAACCGTATCGCTAGACGTCAGTAAACAACACAAATAAATGCCAGATAGACTTCGAAAATAGAAAAACATTTCGCGTTTAGGTGAGTACTCCATACAATCTATAGAGGAAAGTATAAATGAACAAAGAATAACATTTCCTTGAGAATTTCTTCATTCGTGAAATATTCCAATGAATTACATTCGTGCATGAAAATGACCAGATCATTTTGCATTCAAGCGTGATATCTTATACAAATTGCATTCGGTTATTTTCATGTTTTGTAAAAGAGCCCTCGTCCTTCGGACTCGGGCACTTTCGCCAAAATATGAAAATACACTGTTGCAATTTTAGATATCACGCTTTCTTGCAAAATTATCGGTAATTTTCATGCACTCGTGCAATTATAACCGAAAATTTCCAAAATAGGCCTGAAAAAGGAGGCATTCTAGCTTCCGAAACGTCGAAAAGAGGAAGTATGCGCATTTTTTAACAAATTTGTTGATTAAATGTCCGAATTCATTAAAAAACGATACGTAGCTAAAATAGAACATGGAAATTGGTATATCTAGAAAATATGCATTCAAAGTTTGTCGTTATTGAATTATGTAGGTTAAAGGCGGAACGAAGGATCGAGACGTCTTGGGTTCGATACCCCAGAGAGTTTATCTCAGAATTACTCTCTGCCGTTTTAGGGAATGGCTCTGCAACGTTTAATGGTCCACAAAAATCATTCTGGAGGACTCCACTTGAAGTCGATGGCGTTTCTCATAAAATAGCATAAATAACATTTCTTACACCTAAACGATGCAGATAGACATAGTCCAAAGCATAATCAGAATACTATTACATCCAATTCATAAAAATTGTCAATGACCCTTCAATACTAGGTAAGTATCCTTTGCTGATTTCTGAAAAAACACTGAAAGTTTAATTTAAATTCAAGGCTAGATCAATTCAACCAGAAAAACAAAAACCATGAAGTTCCATGAGTAAAAACGATACTATCAAGGCATGGTGTAGGAACTTGCGAGGATTCCTTCAAAAAACTGTGAATATAATAATTTATGTCATACCATTTCATCATTGTGTTATTATTGCTCAGTTAGTAACTGAATAACAGTTTCCCTTTATGCACTTTCGTGCCTAGTTCACTTTATGGCCACACGAAATTTTTCTTGATGTTAACGTTTCGATTTCAGCTGTGTTACCCTAGTAACCGTAGGCTGACTAACAAACCCTCAGGCCAGAGGCTTCAAGAGATGATGATAGCCCTCAGGGCATAAACATCTACTTCATACCCCTGGTACATAAATACCTATTACTCGAGAGTTTTGACAGAGGCCAACAAGCCAGGTTAGTAAGAAATTATATGCTAACCCTGTAGTTTTTAGTGCAGTGATAGGAATGTGAACGATGATAAAAATGCATTGAAATCATTTCCAGTTCATTCGAAAATTTCAATGAAGACATATTGAAATTAAGAAAAATCATCTGTATCCTATATGTTGAACTCGATCAACATTTATTCATTTTGGGATAGAAACAGTGTTCCTTTGTTTCGGAGAATGGAAATTGAAAAACCTATCTTTGTATGTTTTCAATGGTAACGACAAATCATCCATATATAATTTTCCTGTCAACTGGAGAAGGGATTTTTACAAATACCAACGAATTGAGGAATCGGAAATCATTAGATCTCATAATATGAATAGAGGAAGCGTAGATATTCTTGCTTTAATATAACTCCTTGAATGGAATAGAATGTCCACTCCACTATCAAGTTGTGTTCGACCTCTGAGAACATACGAGTATCTTGTCTCATCCTCTCCCACAACACACAATATCTTCCTGGATTCCCAAGGGATCAAGACGTCTGTTCAGTGTCCGGTTAGAATTCCTTTCTCGACCAGTCACTGTATCTTGCAATTCCAACTCCCAGACCACTGCCGTCCAAGTACATATAAACCCATCGGCTCGAATAAGCAAGCACATGTCTCCAGCAGAATGTATGCTCGCTAGACTAATTGGGAGGAGTGAAAATTGCACAGCCAACTCGAAGGACCTTCCCAAGTTATCTGCATAAACACTCAACTCACGGTAGTGCGGTTTGGAAATTTCCTACACGATCCTGTTTCGGGAAGCAATTCTCGTCTTCATGGGAATATAACTCTGGGGTTATGTTTATCGAACCCCTCAGTAACATTTCCATAGTATTACTTGTTGATTCCTGCGATTCTAAATGGAATATGTAGAAATTTCGAACCCATCTTTTTGGAAGTTGTCTTTGATTTTTTAATGTCTTCGACGATTTGCCCCCCTCAGAAGTCTTCCAGTGTCTTTATACAAGGTAGGGTTTAGGTTATGTTACCCACTTTCAGACAGACAGACAGACAGAAAGACACATTTATTGATCCATAAAATGAGCTAACAAAGCTTTAGGATAAGTCAAAATACAAAACAAGCTGGTAATGTGTAGCAATATAAAAAGTGTACATTCATAAATGAACCGTACAAATAACATATATATATATATATATATATATATATATATATATATAAATTAATTTCAAAAATTGGTATCTTTCAGATTATGTATAAAATCAGGGGATACACTTGAACAATCTCTCACATACAACAAGTGACAGGGTATAAAACAAAATTCCCTATGGCATTAAAAATTCTTTTAGGGAGTAAAAACAATTGTCGAGTAGAAATTTTTTCAGTTTCTTACAAAATTTAACATGATTTTTTTCACTTTTAATAATGTCTGGTAGTCTATTGAAAAAACTAGATCCTGCGTAAAGGGGATGATTTTTTATATTCGAAATGATTGAATTTTTCCAAATGAATGTCATTGCTCTTTCTTGTGCAATAAACGTGTATTTGATTATTTTGTGTTACTGATTGGAAATTCAAAAGGATGTAGCTTATCACCTTATAGAGATAGATTCCAGTGATTGTAAGGATCCGATTTCTTCTGAACGCATCCCTACAGGATTCTCTATACTTCAGATCAAATATCAACCTCATAAATCTTATTTGTATCCTGAACACCCTATCTATTTCCGGTGATTGACCCCATACACTAATATTCACGCTCAGTTTCGAATATATCAAAGAATAATAAATATCGACAAGATACTGACTAACAAAGTTACATTTCAAGGTTAGAAAAGCAAAGTATGTTTTATTAAGAGCTCGGCACAGTTCATTAATATGTGTGCAGAAATTCAATTTATAATAATTTATAATAATTTCTATAATAATTTCTACGTCATTTCTAATATGACAAAATTCCACCGCTCATTTCTGTAGGTATCTGTGTTTTTGATGAAACATCTTACAAATGAATCAATGATACAATTCATTGATATTTAGTTGGTTACCGTGACCATAGGCAATTTTTATAAAGAGAAATGTTAACTTTCGCAGGGGTTAATATGCTGTTTTATTCATAATCATTCGAAAAAAATTCATAAACTGAACAAGAAATAATTATTTGGGTGATTATTTCAATACATTTTCTGTTTCAGGTAGGAATTGCACACAGACGAACTTCGTGATGCTCCCACAAATGTCATTAGCGTAGAGGTTAATATATTCTATAATTTAACATCGTTTTAATTGATGCATTCGGCGTGCTGATAATATCTCAAGTATGTTTCACGAGGATTGTTCCTAACTAATTGGCAATATTTGGATAACTTACTGAAGTGGTCTGGTCCTGATGTACGAAGATGCTGTACTCCGGAGAATGTAGATTTGGGTTTTGAGGAAGAAAGTGAGTACCAGTATTTTTATGTACATTATCACTGAGATAGGGTATAATAACTTCAATATCGTGTCAGAGTTAACTTGATATGTAGCGGGTATGGAAACACTTCGTAAATTCCGATGTGTAGAATGACGTTTATTCTAATTAGGGAGGAAGAAATCGGAAAATTCCGAAAGAAGTCAGAAAAAGCTTTTCCCTTCTCGTCTTCTTTTATAAGTTAACAATTTCTTACTCACTTCAAACTGAGAGAAGGTAAAAAGCAAACACATTTCCGAAAAAATGTAAACAAAAACATGAGGTCTTCTACAAATGGGTCCGCTCATATTGGCATATATGGTCTTGGCATTCTACTTCCTTTTCTGGTTGAAGGAATGGTAATCCTGACAAATCTCTGAGCCACTCAGAATGATATACTGAATTCTGTTCTGGGGTGGTTCCTTTATAATTCGAATCCAATATTAAAGTTTTACGACCATGAAAAATAAAAGAAGCAGGCCACGCTCTTCTACATGTCGACTCACCTCTTTCAAACAATGAATGCCAGAAAAAGGTGGGAATACAATTTACGGAAAGCTTTCACACAACTGTGTGTAAAACACCACATGCTTTCTCCTGTGAAAACCACGCTCGAGTCCTGTCACTCCTGTGTAAATAATGCCGAAACTGGAGTCCCTGGCCATTGCACCTTCAGGATATCCTTACACAAAGTACGAATGAGGAAGTGAATCGAATTCAATAAAACCCCGAGGCGACTGGGCATTGCCAGTTAATTACTGTGAAAAGGAATGGATGTTATTTATAGCTGATGGCATTTTCCCTTCAAATAGAGGAGTAGGAGCAAGGATGAATTAAATCCAAGTTGTTGAGTTTGAATCGAATTATTCAATGAACCCTGGCCTTAGAGTCACTTGACACACAACACACTTTTGTAGGACTCTCAACTCGCGGAATGGAAAGTAATAATGGTAAAAAAAAATTCAGGATACCGCTTTTTTAATGTGATGCACAGATCCTACCCCAGATAATGTAAGTATGGTTTGGTCAAATACTTTCAATTGCCATATTTTCGTTGTACAAGTGTACAGGAGAAAGATCTCACCCCAAATAAGTAATTTAAATGTACCACTACTGTATCTCTCTCCTTCTCTTTCTTTGGTGAATAAAGACGCTTTATTATTATGAATAATGTAAGTATAGTTTGGTCAGATACTTTTAATTGCCATTTTTTCCTTGTACAAGTGAACAAGTGAAAATTAAAGACTTCCGCATCTGAGCACAGAGACAGCTCATGATATCATTTGATGAGGAAGACTGTAAGCAAAATTTCAATATATTCAAGCATCGCAACCGTCTGTTCAGCATTTTCTCAGGCCAGCGTAAATGTGATGCGGCTTCAAAAATCATTATCGAAAATTCACCCTTGAATCCAAACCAGATCCTTTGAAGAAAGAATCCAGACCTGTCAGTTGCAGCAGATCCGGTATTTTTAACAACCCCACAACTTTGAGAACGGTTTAGACGTGCATAGAAAATCCATCAGCTTATCAGACTCAATTTCCCGCACCTAAAATCACTGAAAACAATTATACCTACGGCTACCTGAAACCAATTAATGTAATGGTCATCATTGAAACAGTGGCAGTGTGAAGTGTTTTGTTTGTGGTAACGGAATATGAACTCTACGTGAAATACTACCAAATGTTAATGAATTTGTTTTTGTTCCGTGGACGACAATTTTGAAACAAAATATACTCATGTTTCGTGTTTTTATCGGAAAACATGCGTGGCTTTGTATTTGTGGTTATTGTGACTTGGCATTCCGTGTTTATTCACCATTTCAGTGTATGGAGAGTAATTGAATAATGATGTTATACAAAATATTCATAGATAGATATATATTGTAGGCATTTTTTCTTGTTCCTTTTTATATTCAGCCCTACCAAAAGTGAAAATGAATATTTTTAATTTCCTAGCTCTTGGGTTTGATCGAATTTATATTGAACACTGCATTTCTAAACTCCAATATTAAAACACTACTCATTCCACTAACTTGTTAGGAAATAATAAAATAAACTTTTTTCAGATATAGAATCGATACTGCCAGATAATATAGCTTGTTTCTGATAATGAAAAAGGATTTGATAACAATTGCCAGCGTGTGATGATCTATAAAGCACAAATAAACTGGATTCCTATATCAGGAGTATGTTGAAACTGTTGATTACATCCAATAAAAATCATTCATCTAAAATCCCAGAAAAGGAGTGTATTTTTCTCTTTCCTATACATATTTTGATGAACCATTGATGCTCATCTTCAGAATTTACATCAATGATTCCATATTCAATAGTGTCATTTGTTTTGCGATAAACTCTTTCCTCCCGTTTCAGTGAACCTGAAGACCTGTCAAATCTCTCAGGACTTGTTTATGTAGGAAAAAGCTGAGCCTATGAAGTTCCTTGATAAAATCAGCATAGCAAGTGAAACAGAAAGAGCATACAACAGCAATGGAATCATTCTTCTGTGTATCGAGAAAGCAAGCAATGAGCGAAAACATCACTGAAGGAAAAGAGAAGAAACAAATATGAGTATATATCTGAGCTAGGGGTGATTTGCAGGAAACGTATATTATGATTGAAACCAAATATACGTGGTGAAAATCAATAAGAAATACGGAAAAGGGAAGAATCGACCCTAAATATTTCGTATAGGATATTTGTACATGTCCAGAACTAATGAATTTTTTATTTGATGTGATCCTAAATAGGGACAGGCATCCATTTTCGCAACCCAATCGTAGGTACTCTTGGATGCGAGAGTAGCTGTAAATTTACCTCGAAATTTATTTGAATCGGTTGAAAATTAGGACCCCCAAAGCTACAATCTACTGAATGGACTGAAACTCAAGAAATATTTAGTAGTTTGCCGAATATTTTTAATATGTGGCACCCACAATATGGTGTAACTATTTGAAATTTCACATTGGCATTCACTGAATTGTGCATTTCTTAACATGATCCAATAATTCATTGTATTGATGAATTGAAAAATATATATATATATATATATATATATATATATATATATCTAGATAGTTGAGTAGTTAACGAGTATGAATAATGATAACAATAACCAACATTATCCATTATTTTGAGTAAATTACTCTGAACTCCCATGGATCGATTCGAACAAAAAGTCATAACAGAAAGTTCAAGTACTAATATTAACTTTTATTCCTATTCATCTTCAATATACGTATACTGATATTACAAATGCAGGCTATAAAAGAGGCTTTTTGGGGTGTAATAAAACTACGAGTTTTCACATAATGTTAGGCACTTTGCAGAGGATAAATGTCGAAGAGATTATTTGGAACAATGTTCTTAGTATCTTCCTCCACACATGTTTCTATAAATTGATGGATCTAGCTACTACTATGTGGTAGGAGACCATCATGAAAGTTTAATTTGTCATTTTCCGTCAAGATTCTAATTGTATATCATTTTTAGATTCCACTTACGTTTCTTCGAAACAGTGAATGTTCTGTTTCAATAGTTGTAATCGTTTGTATTAAAGAACATACGGGAATTTTCAGATTGACTGGCATATCTCGTGGCACACAAACTAGCTTTTGCCATATAAGTAGCATTGTGTTGTTAGTCTTTAGGTAGTAAATATACAAATTCTGACTATTTTCGGTGTTTTAGTGATCGAGGTTGAAGAGTAAGTAATATTTAAATAGAGATTAATTATCTAAATACATTAATATGAAAAAGCAGAGACGTCGGTAAAAGGTATGCTTGAAAATGAATCAGAATCCCTTGTTAACATTTTGATCATTATTTGTTACAGGTATATAGAATGAACTTGAGAATAATCAATAATGAAGACCCTTTTGCATCGAATATTTCTGAGCTGAATTGAACAATTGATGGTGTCCCTCCTCCGTTACAAATATGGATATTGTTTCGTATTTGGTTTTAAGTCACAGCTTTTATTACCGAGTGCAGATGTCAGCTTATGAGAGTTTGAAGTCTTATGAATATTATGAATCTGATGAAGTTCCTATTGCCTTTATGAACATCCAAACTGTTATTGAACTGCACGCTTCAGTAAATGTTTCTTGTGTTCATTAAAAATATTGGGTCCAAAACTTGCTGTGGAACCCCATACTGATGAAGTGGGCGGCGAGGCAAAAATAAAAAGGAAACCTTTCAATGTAATACGATGAATAATCATAGAATAAACTTGGATGATTCGTTCTTATCAATTCAAATCTGTGTTTTAGAGCATTAGTAACCAAGTAAAAGGCTTTATTTCTGTCACGACGAGATCCACAGCAAACAGAAAAGCATATGAGAGGTAGGTTCCTTCAGCTGAAGCATGAGTGATATCCACAATTTATTGAACCATTGTAATACATACAGGAAAAAACGAACAATATTGTCCCTTACCAAAAAAATTCAATGTGAGCAACAGCCGCCGTATTGATTTTGATTTCATAGGCCTCTGGATTGGCCAATTGAGTGAGTCATCAGTATAATATAGAATTGAAAATTATAGTAGAGTAAATCTTATATCTCATTCAGGGAACCCCTATGGATGGAGGAGCAAGGAATAGAAAGTCAAAACTTTCTCAGAAATTACAGTCTCTCTTCACCAATATAATTGATATTTAGAAATGAAGGAATACATTTTGAATTGTTATGCGCTCCATCAAAACCAACGATTCATCACTGCCCAGGCACTGCGCGGTCCGTTCTTTCATTATCCGATTTCAATATGAAAAGAAACGAAACGCGGTATTTACGGCACTCGAAATCCATGCAACAACGTAACTCACAAAGGAAAATCGAATCGATTCGTCAGAGCCTAGTCGGTGCTATTGTTTCGTTTGTTACTTACGGAACGGGAAAAAACTTGTTTTTCCGACGAGGTCTTTGTTCGAGTTTGCAGAAACATTGGCCGAGGACTTCCGTGACCGAAACTAATGGCAGATATTCAGAAAGGACTGCGAGATAAAGAACTGCGAGATAAGAGAGCGGCCATTATCCACGTAGGAGGTGCACTAATGAACTCTGCGTTCTCTTTTCCTGGGATAAATAGCAGCTATTTGCCGGACGGATTATTTTGTTGATATATTTATTCGCCTGGGTGTTGTTGCACGAGTGAATCGAAGGACATTAGAGGAATTAGTCCTGGAGAATAGGGACATTTTGATAGGCTGGGTGATACTAGGAATTAGTCACGTATTAGGTCCTTGAACCAAGGACTAACGTTGACGACTAATGATTCAGAAGTGGTGGAAATTATCACAAATAACTTCTACTTTCTGATGCATGATTTCTGAAGAAAACAGTGTTCCCTTGTCATTGTTATGAAATTTGGAGATGCAAAACTAAGCCACACAATGAATCAGAATAGTACAAATGTCTGTAAGATATACCACAGCCATGAAGTATTCAATGTATAGCAATGTTCATTCTATATTTCGGAAGAGGTTACCAAAAGACTCCCATTTTACACCTTTCATGTACGTATTTGACAGCTGTTAGGTAATGGCTCATTTAGAATACACGCGTATTCTCAATGAAACACGGTCGCGTCCGGAAATATTTTTTTAAACGATGGGATATGTAACAATTGACCCGAAAAATTTGATCTCATTGCTCCAATGACCCAAAAACCAAATTCAGCAAATTTTCGTTTCAAATCCTTCGTAAATTGAATGAAAAATGATTTTTGTAGGAAATTTATTGTTTAACAGTGTGTGGATTGCTACTGTATCTAGTTGAATCCACAAGCAAGCAATTGTTTTACCTACTTGCTGTCATCCAGTGTCTGGGCTATACCAGTAGAAATCACCGTACAAGCGTGGTGGGAGTAGAAAAAGTATAGTATGCAACTCGAGGATAAGGCTAAAAAATTTAAAAATTGTTCGTTTCCGTTAACCAGCTGACGAACGTCAACCCTCAGAAGTCGAAACTTGTGCGAGCAATGGATCAACGAGGCCTTACCTTTTAACGTGCGATTACCCAGCACGGTGGACCGGCGAGGATTCGAACCCCGGCCTTCCGCTTGATAGGCAGATATGCTAACCACTACACTACCGAGACCACTAGTTACATGCATTCCGAATCCTTCTCGTTATGTAATATAATAATACGTGTCCTGGGTTATAACCTGTGTTATTCAATTTTCAGATTTCTAACTCTCACCTTCGTTCTTTCAGCTATGCACAACAAGATGCTCAATAATTTCTACATCATGGTTTTTTATTAGCCCTTCTTTCACTAGCGTATGAAAATTGATACAAATTGAAATAACACACAATAGAACATCACCATTAGTCTTTCTTCATAGAAGTCGTCTAAAAAATCCCCTTTATAGGCGATTCAATCCATACTCTAGAACTCTTCGAATCACTGTTGGGTTTAAAAATAGCTGTAAGATCCATTTCAAACTCCTCACAGATATTAATTCGATTCACGAGCAGAGATTTTGATTTCAGAGAAAAGCCTCCTCAGGAAAAATCTATATGCTAACCGATTTTTGGATGGAATTGAATCTTTCCAAGGGTTGAATAACTCGCATAGAATCTGCGTAGATGATGAAAAGTGGCGGCCCCGATACCGATCCATTGGGAACACGTAACACACCAAGACGTTGATAAAACATCTGCCACGAATATATTTTAATATGGATTTTTGAAATATAAGATCAATAAGGGCAATACCGAAATTTCATCGTTGTTTTTGCGAGCAAATTTCTGTATTCCCTCATGTTTGACAATTGACGAAATTGAAACAATTCAGGCTTGAAGTTTTCTCAGTATTCCGTCTACAAATTCCCAAAATTGGTGTGATCCAAGCAATCTGGGATAGTGGAACCTAATAAATCAAACTATTCTCCGTACTACTCTGTTTGTATAGAATCTTCAGGAAAATGCAAAACTTCCGTTGCTTTTTCCGAGAATTTGCCCAACCAAAAATCGGCATTCAAAACTCAACCAACGAAAAATAGGGATGCAAAGTATAACCGAGTAAACCGGTTGACCTCTGCTGGTAGAATCCATATGGTCGATCACCAGAAAATCCTCACTTTCTAAACGAACTTCATATTTGTGGTTTTTTCCTGACCATCGATATTACACACAATAACAATTGCAGAATATCTTCCCGATTTCAAGGAATGTATATTCTCGATAATTCAAGATCTGTAGTGAATACTCTGGAATTTTTTTGTCGATTGTAATACTTGAAAAAAAATTGTGTAGATCAGTGAAAGAAGTGACCACAATACTGATCCTTGGAGTACACAAATCACTACAATCCAAGACGTTGATGAAAAAATATTCAGGAATAAGAATTCTTTTCTTCAAATATGATGTCATTAACAATAAAAATGTTCAAAAGTAAGTTGAGCGGCTGCTTCTCAGTTGTTTTCCATCACGTCTTCGTGATCATAGTAAGCATTTTTTACTGGTAGGCGAGAGATAAAAATTCCTGCATTTCTTTAACTAAATTGTTTTCCGATTCACAATTCATTCTTCTAAGTAGTAACTGGCAATGAAAACAAAACAAACTCAGTTTTATCATCAGCATTTCGTCCACGAACGCTTGAAGTTGGCGTGGAAATAATGCGGAACTACAGGAAGCTGAAACGTACTGTCGCGCATACCCTTACTGTTTGTATACAATCCTCGCGGAAGTGAAACTATTTTCTTGTACTCCCAATTGAAAGAACACTCACCTCTTTCCGAACGTCTCCCATGATTTCGCACACTTCTGACACCATCAGCCTAAAAAACAAAATTTCAACTCGGTCACCGCTCACTCGAAAACCGGCATTCAAAACTCGGAAAAACACCGACGCGCGCTCCTCTCCATGCTCTTCCGCGTAATCGAGAGTTTCCACCGAAAACGACGTCGACGTCGCGAGGCAGCGTCTCTGGAAGTTAATTTTGATGGCCGAGCGTCGGAGGGTGAACGAGCGCACGCGCACGAGACCACTATCGATTTTGCATCCAGTCGGAAGTTATACACACACACACACACACAAGGTGTTTTATGCGTTTTGTGCATTTATGCTCAGAGGTTATTGTTCGAGGGAAATCGAGCGTTTTCGATTCGGTTTTATGCCGGCCGTTATTTATGACGATCTTGATGGTGGGTAATTAATAAAATTGTAGGTTGATGCGTCGGATTGCGGGGATTAATGGACACGCTTCGACTTGGGGTAATATTAATTGATGAGGGCAGGGGTTGTTGGCATACTTCACGTGGCATCTCGGAACAATGATCAGTGCTCTCACATACTTATATCCAGAGCATGATTCTGATCTGAAGTTATTTCCTTGAAACAACTAGGTACATCCAGAATACATCCCATTTATATACTCAGCTATATCGTCTGGACATAGACTTGATGATATGTCCCTTAAAGAATATCCTATCGTCAAGCCCTTTCAGCTATTTTAAACTGAAGTCCATTCATGTCCCCACAGGCTATCAAATCAATGAGAAAGTAAGTACTCACTTAAGACATTTTTCTCAATAGATGGTCCAGCATCAACCCTTTTTACTGAAGATCGTTTAACAAAGCAAAAACCTTTCTAGTTCATACGCAATGCCTACCCTTTCCATTGCTTTCTGGTCTAGTTTCTATTCACACTTATATTTATGTTTGAATTCACAATTCAGCCTTATACCAGAGCCATTGTCATCGGTGCTTCCCAAGAATTTGTTTTTCTGGGACAAAAGTGCTCAAATCCCTACGATCTACGATCTCTCACGAATGATCAGTGCTCTGGCATTCTTATATCCAGAGCATAATTCTGCTCTGAAGTTATTTCCTTGGGACAAACAGGTTTATCCAGAATACATCCCATTTATATCCTTAGCTATATCGTGTGGACATGGACTTGATGATGTCCCTTAAAGAATATCCTATCGTCAAGCCCTTTAGCTATTTGAAACTGAAGTCCATTCATGTTCTCACCGGCATTCAAATCAATGATGATGGAGTACTCCATATTCTGAATATTCCAGCACCAACGCTCTTTACTGATGATCGTTTACCAAAGCCAAAACCTGCCTAATTCATACGCTGTGACTACTCCTAGTCTAGTTTCTATTCACCTGTTTGAATTCACAAATCAGCCTTCCCACACCAGAGCCATTGCCATAGGTGCTTCCAAAAAATTTGGTTTTCTGTCGAATTCTCACAATCAATAAGATACACTATCCTGTCTGGCAATCTGTTGAGAGTATGACACAAAAACATACATTCAAACTTTCACTTGACATTCAGAAAAACTACTTCATTTCGTCAATTATATTGATATTAGAATCAATTTTATTATACAAATGTAGAAGGGCAGACTCTTATTCACCACGAGAAGTTGATGTGTTGATTAAAAAAACAGTTCGTTTTGTACGAACCACGTCTTATTAGCCAGAAACATCTCGTATAACTCAAAAGCCTATCAAAAAAAGCAAGAACTTATATTTTTCTATTCCCACCCCTAAATATGCTGATTTCTTTATAGTGCACTAAACAGATACGTAGGCGATTCCAGGCAACTGAATGGATATGATTTCATATCCACACAAGGTAGGATATAAATTCCACAAATCACAGAGAACAAAATACTTGGTTACCGGGTACAACCTTGTAGAAACGTCACAATTCTGATATGCCTACCTACAAACACGAAATCCAAGTTGTTTCATTCAATCCAGACATTGTAACTAAGGACTGGCCTTTATGACAGTTTTCCATGTAACACGATGCGGAATACAATAGAGAGAGAAGGGATATGCACATCGAAGTTATATTTTGAAGGACATAATGATAATTTTAGACTTGAATTACTCTATCCTTCTCAACCTATCTTCGTCTGCTACATTAAGGAAGGAATTTGCTTAGAGGTTATACTTGAAGTATTTTATCTTGCTGACTTTGCAGACCTTACTCTCTCAGGGCCAGTCCATTGGTTATAGTGTCTATGATTTAATCATAATGATTGTACTCATATCTGAAATATTTTCTAGTTTTTCGAGTCAAAGCAAAATTATCACAATTGATGATTTTTTTGTGCAATTGAAGTACTTACATCTACTCTCCGCACCAGTTATACAGTCC
Organism: Zygogramma bicolorata; assembly: GCA_032362365.1. Taxonomy (NCBI): domain Eukaryota; kingdom Metazoa; phylum Arthropoda; class Insecta; order Coleoptera; family Chrysomelidae; genus Zygogramma; species Zygogramma bicolorata. The sequence goes on from JAVJAQ010003734.1 coordinate 221,449, forward strand.
AAGTGACCTACTGGACAGAGCGTAAGCCCTTTGATACGATCCACGTTTTAGTGTTCTAGTGAAGATTCATATAAATTACGAGAGAAAAATAATCACCAATATCAATGGTTCGGAAAAAAATACCATTACAGTCTGCCCTCACCTATAGAAAAGCCAACAAGAGGTGTCCTATCCCTCATAAAAACCCTGTTCAACTATGCTACAAAGAAGACCTGAGTTTCCAAAATTCTATCAACTGGATACTTCAACTTGGGGGAAAAACCCAAGAGCTTTCACTTTCATTTCCTATTGTGCCGCTGACATCAGAAGGTACTTTTGTCTAGGCAGTTTACGTGACAGTTTCTAAAATTGATTTGGTATGACAAGAATTTGTATTCCATCAAATAGAAGAAATTTCGAGTGTAAATCAGAAAAACACGAAAAAACTTCCTCAAAAAATTAAAATCCTTCTTCCTACTCTTGTAATTTGAAAATACTAGCATTTATTGATGAAAGATTTGCCCTAGTATTCTTTTTCATCTGTTTCTGAAAACCGCTGTACTTTCTAATACCACATATCAACTGTGGAAGGTCTTCACTCATATTTTATCGTGATACTTCAGCAGCGGGGTGATTCTCTCCAGTAAAATATTTACATCAGTTTCTACATCTGCATTTCAGTTGTGCTGAAGCTTGTGAGAGCTCATTTTTCATGCATTAAAAAACTTTATTGCTTTGGCATTAACAGTATTGACATTTTGGGGAAGTTTATAATCCTTCATCTTCCTCTTCTGTCGAAGAAAACTGCGAAGCGTTATAAAATCAACCGTACGATGCGATTGAAATCAGCAATTAGAAGTTTCCAAAACGAATTAAATTCATTAAGGTGTGACTCAAATATTGACAGTCTCCTCGGAACGAACTGAGCAGTTGTTTCTCTTATTCCTTGGCATCTCGACATAAATCACAACTTTTTGATATCAAAGTGGAAGTTGAGCGAGTAATAATCTTGTTAGAGTGCCCCTAGGCATCAGGAAATGAGTTGTATTTATCTTGTCAGAGCATTGTTAGTAAACGCTTCAGGAAATCGATATTAATTTATTTCTAGTGCGTGCAGAGTAATAAGAAATTATAAACCAGACTTGTTTCATTATGAAATGTGAGAAAGTTATGTATCTCAGTAATTTCTGATGTTGACTAAAGCTATCATATAGTCCCTGTTTATACTTAAAAAATAACAATATAGGTTTCTCATTCAGTTTTGTGATAAACTCAGCCTAAAGTATCATCGTTTTCTTCCGCAGAACATCAAAAAACTATTATCGTATTCCCAGACATCATCGTAGTTAATAAAAAAGCATTAACGTAGACACTTATTGTTGTAGAGTTTTGTGCAAGACTTGTGAACTGAAAAATATATCGTTCCATTGTTGAAGCTATGGTGCTCGCTATTTCATAAAAGAATTCCTTAATACTTATACACCCCTGTAATGTGATATCTTTGTTGATACATATTATAGTCTCAAATTTTATGGCAGGGGGTAGCACCTGCCACCTGAGAAACATCAGAAAAGGGATTTCTCTCTCGCATTCATTCAATTGTTGTTCAGGGATTTACCTGCGGTATATAACTAAGGTGATATTCATAAATCAGGGGATGAACAGGATGCGTCCAGATGGAGTAATTTATAGAAAATGACTGTTCTATTAGAATCGCGTGACAAAACACAAAATTAGTGGTTGGAGAAGAAATTTAGTCTTCAACTGGTACAAAAAACTTGTTTTCGGGGCTCATAAGATTGCCAAACTCTGCTTCTTGTCCAGAAAACATGCATTTTTTGAACTATTTAAATAAATAACTATCTGAAAATCAAGTTGAAACCTTAAGAACAGAATTCAAATATTATGCCGTTATTTAAAAGCCTCATGACTATATGTGGCAGCAAAAAAATGAAACAAATGAGTTGACATGCAAAGTTCTTCAAGTAATATAATTTGGTGTAATTTTTTTCGTCTCATTTGCGAAATATCTATAAATTGAAACTACAAGCATTCTGTGAGGCAGTTTAACTCCATCATTCAATCAATTGCAAGTTGTATCGTGGAATTTTTGAAATTTTAGTTTTTCAATAAATAATAATGCAGGATATCTGTGGTTGGAAAGTTTGAAGGAGTTCACAGAAAAAGTCAATTTAGTTTCACCAATTCTTTCAAGTCCTATGAAGTTCCACAAGGAACTGTTGGTATCTATGAACATTGAAAACAAACTTTGCGACATCACTTCATATACTGATGAGTCCTGAACAATTATTTCTATTTCAGCCATAGAAACTGATAGTCGATTCTTCAGAAATCTGAGCAATGCTCATGTAAACCCCATTCCAACTGATACATTTCTGTATTTCTGAATTGAAAGGACATATGCAAATATGAAAATCGTAAGAAAATTGTTATAATCATACTATCTTTCATGTGTACCAATAGTTTCAAGAAAAATTATTGAAATCAATGCTTCACTCTTACAATTAAACATGATCTAAACATTTTGTATAATTTGGTGACTTCACTAAAAAGTATCACACAAAACTATATAGTGGGAAGTAACCATTTGCTATTCGTATTGAATCAAGGATATGTATGAGACCATACCTTTTGAATATATCAGTTTCAAAAAAGGGACGTTTCATACATTTGATAACAAAATTTCTGAGCATTGCAAAATGTTCGTAACCAACAACAATGATGTATTAAGACAAGTGTAGGTATTGTGCATTATATACGGGAGGTCATATACTTCATTCTCCGCTTTCGTCTATATTAAGTTTTGTGTATATCCATAAGTACCATCTATCTGATAAATGTAGCAGTTATATGCACATCTACAACTGGATTCTGAGTCTAATGGAAATTGTTTCCGGCGGCTCGTAAAGCTAATATTGCAAGCAGAGGCTATTAAAACATACATATTTAATGGGTTATCGATTCTCGTTTACGTTTTAATATTCGCACTTGTCAAAGAGAAGCCTTTTTGCACAATTATCCTGTGAATACGTAAAACGTGTTCCATTCGAGCACTTTCGGTTCAACGAAAGTCGTTCCTTTCACAATGTATCACAAATATTTCAATTAAACTCGGACATTCGTTAGCGATCAGACGTTTTCTGTCCATTCAGCATTTTGTTGAAATAAATTCTAAAGCGAACAAGACAACAAAAAGAAAACCAACGGTGAATTCCTGTGAGTTCCACAAGCGTCCAGCCCAAACCCCAGTTTCTTATTGTTTCTTATATTTTATTCGCAGGAAATCAATGAAATTATGGTTTATAAAACTAGATATGATTATTCCACTAGAGTTGTAAAGTTTACTTTTTCTACGATAAACTTTTTTCAGAATTCTTCGAGTACGATATGAATATTCCATTTGAGAGGTAAGGTATTTTGTTGAGATCTTCACAACAAAAAATCGAAAAGGACTTCTGAAGAGAGATGACGGAAAACTGAGGGTATAAGCTATACCACTTTTTATGTGCATCTGTAGCAAAAGCATAATTCAGTAAAATCAACCATACATAACATGTAGTACATCAAATGGATATTTGGTAGAGAGCCTTTTATAAATGTTCCGCTGAGATTAACTAATCGTTGAGGGAATGAATAACAACAATTGATTTGACAAATGACGTTGATGATATTTTCATCACAACACTCGTTTTTAATAATTGTTGGACTTTATAAGTGTGTGGATATAAAAGTATATCGGTTCAGTCATCTATTAATCTTGTAGCTTTTAGTAAAATAGCAGATGCACATGAAATAGTGAAATGAATAGTAGAAACGGTAATTGCTTTTTACCAAAGGCGATATTATATCAGAAACAAATGAAGATTAGTGTTCCACTAGGTATTAGGTGATCTCCCAAACACATCAGATACTTTTGGTTTGATTGATCCATTTTCTCATATCATCAGAGCATCTGTGCTTGATCTTACCCTCCATTGAATAATTTTTTTCAAACAACAGCTGTGTGTCATCAAAATTTTGGTGATTTCCATAATTTGGTCAAATAAATACGCAATACAACATCATACAAATCATTACCTTTTTTTTCATGAACAGACAGATTCCTTATAATTTTTATTTTATTTTTCAAGGTACATTAAATACTGAGTTTCGTAAAGGATGAGATTGAAACCTTAAGTATGAGAGTTGAAACTTTTCGTAGAGATCAATTACCCTAACACCAAACTGATATTATTTGCACTGACGTGCGTTTCGCTAGCTTCTATAACGATAAAACGGGTAATACGATACATAGGACATCTGAATGATTTCAATTTGATAATGAGTAACGAAAGATGCAAAAACGGATAGAAAAATCGCAGCTTGTTTCTGAAAGTAGGACTTGACTCTAAAACATCGAGGGAGAGGTCAGGCATAAGATCCTCTATTTTTTTATAGATTAGGAATTAATAAAAGGTAATACCACGAGTCCTTCAAATTTAATCGATAAATTTTCGTTTTCCACAAAAACTTTTTTATTTGGCAAAAGTATGAAAACAAAAGATAAAATCACGAGTCCATAGGACGAGTGATTTTATCTAATTCGGTTTGTTTGAATGCTTTTGCCTCAAAATAAAAAAGTTTGAGTGTTTCGAAAATGAAAATTTATCTTATTAAATTTGAAGAACGAGTTGTATTTGGAGAGATTATTTTTTGAACAAATAAAAGGAAGAACAATTTAATAGATCAGTACTTCATTTACATAAGAAGGAAAGGAGAATAAGTGAAAATTTTACAAATTTGAAATGTCAAACAACGATGTATGCCCTCTATGATCCAGAAGAGATATGATGCTTACGCAGTGAATATGATAATGCTTGCCGACGATACCAAGAGATGGCGTCAAACCTCTCATTGTACAAGGTTGATAATTGAAAATTTCTTATGAAATGAAAATCGCGCCAGAAGGAACATAAAATCATTCGTTATGTCGTTGTATCAAAATCTTCATACAACGGTTTCTTCTCATACAACAAAAAATGAATTGTATTTAATAAAAACTAATTGTACGCCATCTTCATTTGAGTTGAGGAAACCTTAAATATTTGAATCGGTCGTTCGCTATATCTGTCATAAAGTTGGGGTTATGAGCTATTTACGTGTTTGAGTGTTCATTGAAATGTGTTATGTTATTATTATGCTGAAAAGGTTAAAAGTGAATGACTATTAATAATAGGGTAACTCTTCATTCATGATAATTTAAATAAATATGAGCCAGTTCAATAGAATCGACGCGGTAAACCGTATAGTTTTGACAGTTCAAAGGTAAACAACGTTTTATCGAAAGGACCAGCCAGTTTTATCAGTATAATACCCAATGATTGACTAGAATAACCATAGAATAACCCGCTACTATTGATTGAAATGCCAAAAACGTCACATTTTGACAAGTGAAAAAAATAATCGAAGAGATTTCTACGTAGATTCTCTTATTTTGATTGTATAGACTATGGAAATTCGAACCAATACCTTTCACCAATGAACATTGTCAGCCACATTCAGACGCACTTCTTAAAGATACTCGTAAGAAATGGTTATCGACGATTCGACTGAACATATTTTCCAATTCGTTGAGAAAAAGTGGCAATTATGTTTACATGAATTGGACTCATCCAAAAATGTCACTGTCACCATTTGATTGCATTCAAAGAAAAAATATTCCGTGTTCTACGGTGGTATATTGTTGAACTAGTAAGGAATAAAGTTGAAGTGAGCCGTAGGCGAATGCTGCAAATCATACCATTAGAAAATTAGCATTCTGTGCCAGTTATAAACCATACTTTTACCACGGCTAAATTTTTTAACAAATAACATGAACTTCAAATTTGAAATTTCCATTCAGGTGCAAATAAATAGGTGAATAGAGCTGTTATTTTTAAAATTTGACATTCCATAGTAGACCTGATTTATAAAAAAAAAAAAAAAAACATATATCCCAAAATACACACCACCAAAAAGTGGAAAAACCCTGTCGTTGTGGACGAACCCCCCTTTCTTCCCCGTGCCCGAGGAGAGAAAAGGGAGAAAAAAAAGGGGGGGGGGGGGAGAGAAGGAAAGGGGGAGGGAAAGGGAGGGGGGGGGACCCCCCCCCCCTGTGTAATAATAACTGCAACTGTAACACAATGAAGTCATTGTTTTTAGTTGAGGTTGTTGTGTTAAGGAAATGAAATCGATGACATACAATGTACCTACCTCATTGTTCTATCAACAACAGTTAAAACAGAGCGGTTTTGTGTTATAGCCATAAAAAAACTTGCTTCCCTTTCACTAACACATAAACATTTCGAATATACTCGGACATCCGCTAGTAATCAGAACGTTCCCAGTCCTATTCAGCGTTTCGTTGAAAGACTGGTAAACTGGAATTTGAGCGTGACACAGCCAGCAATTAGTTCGTTCTCAACTACTCGAGAGACAAACAGAAAAGCGGGGCTTAATCTGCAACCGAAGCGCTATTTAGGATTTTGCTCTGTTCTGTGGGGGAAAACTAACAGTTGAAGTTCTCTGCACGAGATCATGGCAAAAAGTGGATTTCTTTCATTCGGCTTACTCTTAGGGAGTTAGGAATAATGGCGGAGGCGGAGGTTTATTTCAGGTGCGGTTGATTCTTGGCTTTAGGAATAAAGCCAACTGGAGCTCATTACTGGAAGGAAGTTCTTTATTGTTTGGTATGAGAAACAAGGATTATTTTTGAATCAGGATGACAAGAGTGGTCAATTGTGTTTTTCTAGTTTTCTAGACAAGTGCGAAGCTGATGTATCACAATCAATAAAGTATTTCTATGAAGAAATGGATATTTATTGCAAATGAGTAATTTCACAAGGTAATTTTTCTGAAACAACCTATTTTGGGCAAAGTAGGTAAAAGGGAAAAATTTTGGTAAGTGAAAGTTCAATATAAACAGCACCCAACTAAGCCGTATGTTATGTATGAATATGTTTCAATCTAATTATGTCTTTCTAAGAAGAAATGCATATTTTTGGAAAATGAGGAATTTTACAAGGTAATTTTTCTGAAACAAGCTTATTTGGACAAAATGGGTGAAAGGAGAAAATTTTGGTAAGTGAAAGTTCAATATAAACAGCACCCAACTAAGCTGTATGTTATGTATGAATATGTTTCAATCTCATAATATCTTTCTAAGAAGAAATGGATATTTTTTTGAAAATGGGGAATTTTACAAGGTTATTTTTCTGAAACGAGCTTATTTGGACAAATGGGTGAAAGGAGAAAATTTTGGTGAGTGAAAGATCAATATAAACAGCACCCAACTAAGCTTTATGTTATGTATGAATATGTTTCAATCTCATTATGTCTTTCTATGAAGAAATGGATATTTTTTTGAAAATGAAAAATTTTACAGGGTGATTTTTCTGAAACAAGCTTATTGGGGCGAAATAGGTAAAAGGGAAAAATTTTTGTAAGTGAAAGTTCTATATAAACAGCACCCAACTAAGCTATGTTATGTATGAATATGTTTCAATCTCATTGTCTTTCTATGAAGAAATGGATATTTTTTGAAAATGAGAAATTTTACAAGGTAATTTATCTGAAACAAGCTTATTTGAACAAAATAGGTAGAAGGAGAAAATTTTGGTAAGTGAAAGTTCAATATAAACAGCACTCAACTAAGCTGTCTGTTATATATGAATGTTTCAATCTATTTATGCGTTTCTATGAAGATATGGATATTTTTTTGAAAATGAGAAATTTTACAGGGCAATTTTCCTGAAACAAGCTTATTTGGACAAAATAGGTAAAAGGGAAAAATTTTGGTAAGTGAAAGTTCAATATAAACAGCATCCAACTAAGCTGTATGTTATGTATGAATATGTTTCAATCTCATTATGTCTTTCTATGTAGAAATGGATATTTCTTTCAAAAAAGGAATTTCACAAGGTGATTTTTCTGAAACAAGCTTATTCGAACAAAATAGGTAAAAGGAAAAAATTTTGGTAAGTGAAAGTTGAATATAAACAGCACCCAACTTTCTTGTTTGTTATGTATGAATATGTTTCAAAAATCTCAGTTGTATAATATTCACATATCACTAGATATGTTCATTATTATCGATATTGTCACTTCATTTATGCGAGTGTTCACTTATTGATTTGGAGAAGAGAAATGAATGAAAATATGGCAAACCATTTTAATTTCGACTGAGACTTCATTTAAACCTTATTTTCGACAAGAACATGTCATTTGTATATATTTATTTATATTGAAAAATTGCAAAAATGCATTCATCAGGATGATATTTCATTCTCAAACCCAGACAAGCTTATTTCACTCAGAGAAGATTATCCCATGTGCTCATCAGTGCTTTATTACCACAAAATCCTCAAAAAAAAGCATTCACTTCTCCCCTTAAAAGTTCGAGCAGGCACAAATGATTCAACATCTACTTCTAAAACATTAAATTTCTCAGAAGTAACATTCATCACTAATGTTACAGACTCTTAAGATTGCCGTTCACCCGATCACTCCTGGCTGAAATCCTCGAACTTTGAAGTGTTCCAAGTTTTCCGATTCAAATGAATCAAGATTGAGATACCCTCCAACCGTTTATAACAGTCGTCAATTTTGAGAAACAAATTGGCTTCAGAACGCGCCACGTTTAAAGGGGTGATTTTGAAAGATTAATTTTCATTTTCTTGTCAATGAAAGTGTTCACAAAATGGTTGCGCTGAGTGGTATTGATCATTTTGAAAAGGGTCATAGGAATAAGAGTGCATATTGTGAGCTAGGTATAATCGTTTCTCAAATTATGGACATGAAGATTTACAACTTTTTTTCAGCACGAAATTGAAAATTCTTCAATATCGAATGCTTCATAAAATCCGAAGGAAAGGAGAAATCTTTCGGTGGGATAACAAGGTATATTTGAGAGATGTTCGGCAGATATATAAGCTGTCAGTGAAAGTGTGAGGCAACATCGAAGCAACTACTTAAAGATGGAAAAATAAAATCACTAACTACTTTAATCATATCCCATTTAAATTCAGAAACGTGAATAACGTTGTTTCGTAGTGGACTTCCATGTTTACAAATAAGTATTTTCACGTTTATTAAATATAATAGTCAATTTTTTTTCTTCATAACGAAACTTATCATCTTCAGTTCACTCTTTTTTCGGGTGAAGGCCGTCTTTTTGGATTCTCCTGACGTTTCGCTGGCTCGAGTGCTGCTTCTCAGAGTCATTCATCTTGAATTCACTCCGATGACTGGAGATTTTTCTTCCAAGTGATTAGCCATTCAGGAGTTTGCATGCTAATTATTCCATTCGGATTCGGGGAATTGTCATTAATATTGATTACTTGATTATTATCATCTTATTTGAAATCGAGATGAATTGGACAACTAACTGCTTTTATAGAGGATTTCACAATTCTGAACGAATATTGTGTACTGTTCCTCATCTTCATGATAAAAGACAGTTTTCTCATTAAAATATCATTTCTCCACAAAATATCAAGTTTGTATAGAATTACATTGTCCAAACCAGACGAACGAATTCGAAAGATACAATTTTCGGTCTCGCTTGGGTTTACAGTTTTAATGACGTAACTTTAAATGGTAATGAAGCATACCAGAGGCGTAGGTACGGCCCGAAAAAAAGGGTTATCATTCATCTTATCATTACTGATATCAAAATCTCAGTTCACGATATTTCTCCCAGTTGAAAGCTCTCCCATGATATACAGAGAAGGCTTTTGACCAGCACACAAACACACATTTTATATAAACATTTCGAGTTTGAAACTGAGTCGAGAAGAATATTCCACGGTTTGATTTTCCAGTAATTTAATTCAAACCAATTTTACTTCCGTGAATGTCAAAGTATATGCTTGATTGGTCCGCCTAAAATCATGGAACTTTTCAATCAAGAAACCTCCTTTTTCCTGGCGTGTTTGCTTTATTGAATGAAAGCTTTCCAAAGTCACCCAGTCATTGACATTTTCCCATTCGTCTTGTTTCAGGGGTTTACCCCAAAACGAATCGTTCTGCTCTGACGAGTTTCTCTTGTTACGAAAAACTCGGATCTTTCCAGACAGAAAATATCATTGGGGAAGGGCTGTTTGGATGACCTTTAAGAGTTCCATGGGTAGAATATATTGGAAATAATGGCAGATGCTGTAATAAATTAGAATCTTTCGTTTTGTTTTACGAAAGAAAACAGTTTTGTGAGTTAACTATTTCATTCATATTTATTTCAACATCACAATGAGTGTTAAGGCAACGACTACCAAGTATTCAAAAGCAGGTTATATATTTTTCTCATGAATCATACGGGTTAGCAAAATGTTAACTGAATCTCAACAGAAAACGCTCTTTCTTGGCTATTTTGGTAGTAAATAATGAACGATTATTATTGATGGACCTATCAAATCTCTAGACAATCACTGTTTGAATGTGATTGTTTTGTAGTAGATTTCTTTAAAGTTTTTTTTTGTTTCGAATGGAATTGTTGATTTCAACAATAGGAACGAATTAAATATCATGATTAAGTGAATGCTAATGTTGTATAAGTGAGATAAAAAAGTATAAATATATCTGCGATTTGAATTGCTTTCCAACTTTCACAAAACAGATGTGGACCTGATGACGACCGGACTGATATAAAAGTGAATATGAGAAAAGTTTTTGAATCATTCATATCTTTTATGAAATGTTAATCAGCAATCGTATATAACTGTTGAACATTGGCTTGACTATGTGAATCAATCAAATATATAAGTTCCAAACTTTGAAAATGAATGAGTAGAAAAGAGCATGAAAAAACCGTCAAATAATTGGGCCATGAAATTGAATAAAAAATTAATAATAATAGAGTTCGAATAAATTTAAAAATTATTATTGTGACAAAAAAATCAAAACTCAAAATATGACAAAGTAAAATAAAAAAAATAATGAAAAAATATGAATCAATATGAGCAAATGTTGGAACCATATGTCACGTTTCGATCACTGGTATCCGCAATCATCTTCGGATTATAATTGTGTGACTTCTATCACGATATTAATTTTAGGGTCGACTGCCTTTTTTGTGACCAAAATTCAATTTGAATTTTTTTTTCGATTTGAGTGCCTTATTCAATTTAATTTTTTTACCAAATTATTTGACACCGTTTTACATCTTTATTGGTGAAACATCTGTCCATTCAATTTCTGAGTTTGTGAGTTATATATTCAATTGTTTCAATTTGTGATTGAATTCCATTATACGTAATTCATTGTTTGGATTTTGTTTTCCAGTTTATAATTTTTTTGCCTAGGCTTCAATAGAGTTATTTATATGGAACATTAAATTCCGAACCAATACCACTCATAACCATTGGAAATGATATACCAACATCTGCTATTGCTGAAAGTCTTTCTAAAATATGTAATAAAACTCGTTTATTAAGTAAGATTTTTGTATTCGATGAATCTCATTCATGCCTCGGTAATTTGTTATATGAACTAGCTTTATAACATATTATGAATAACTCATATTCTATTATGGCTTCGTCAATTACGATAAATGACTATAATACCATTATCCTCTCTGTCCACCCCAAATACCTACCTACCTATCCCACTTGAATTTAACTTTTGTCAGTAGGACCTGAATCTTTCTGAAGAATTATTTCCCAGAATCTCTTGAGACACCTTTTTATGTATTTAGACGCCTGACAGGTGTTTCTAAAGAGAACAGTTAGCGTTGATTAATAGTCATTTCATAGATATACAAAAATTTTAATAATAAAAAAAGCAACATTCAAATACATCCTTGTTAGACCATGACTGCTGTAACTTTTCACTTCTTGAAGAATCCTGAGCTGATTTTTCATCGACTATTGTGAGTTGAGAGTTAATGCACTGATCTGTAGGCAGTAAATCAAGAATATTAACCTGAAACAGGGTTGAGACAATTTGTCGTGCCTTACATGAAAGTTTTTCACTATTCCTTTATAGCAGTTTATGAATAATCTTTACAAATTTGCTGTTGATAAATGAAATTCATAATCATCGTAAATGATCCTGAAAATGAAATGTTTCCAAGAACAATTGGAATCCACAAGGCATGTTAATCTTGAAAGTGCACGCATTCTAATGTACATTCAGACCTTATTTGACCAGAAAGCGGGGGAAGCAAAAAATGCCTTCTTACACCAATAAAGGTGGTTTCATTATAAAAAAATTTAAACTTAAATGAATTTTAAACTGGGAACATCATTTATAAAACCATGAAATGTAATAGAGGTGTTCATGCAAGAAGTTAAACAATTGAAATTTGAATTAAAACTGAGGAAGATAGCGAACAATTAACTATGAAATTAATTTCTTCCATAATTCACCACAGCACATGTGACAAATAACAACTATCTGCGCTGATAAAAGGTTATGTTGAGGTTATGTTTCTATATCTATCTGCTTTAATACTTGGATCGTAGATAGTGTTTTTCATTTGGGGCTTTATCACTTCAGTTTTTTATTGGCCTTGAAGATCAAAATGGATACATGGAGAAAGCTGACTGAAATCATAAAATTTTTTTTTTCATTATTTAATTCTACATGAACACCGATATATTCTCAATTCAAAGTTCATTTTAATTCGGTTGATTCTGCTTGAATCCACCTTAATGACTCATACTATAATGCTGATGATTTTTATAAACTATTTTCATAATAGTTATTAAGATATAAGTGCTAAAATTGATAGTTTATTTTGTGAGAAGGGAAGTTTGGGACACGACGCCGAAGGTATATCATACACTATTTTTTCTACAAACACCATTGAAAGTCCAAATTAACGCATACCTATTTTACATTAATTAATTGGTAATAGCCTCGAGATTATCAGTTTTGAATCCGATTTCATCTAATCTATTCATGAAACAAGTTGCAAGGTAATCAAAAACAGAATTTGTTGATTTGTCTTTGTTGACAACTAACGTCAATAAATCACGAATTATTCTTTCTCGTTCCTTCGTTCCTCGATGGAAAGTGATCCAGAAAATGAATTTCTACCGCCGGAAATTGAAGAAGCTGCCAATAAAGCTGCTTTTGAATTATTGCATAGTAAGTCAAAGCGACAGTACGAGTTTTCATACGATCGTTTCTTGAAATGGTGTGATCAGAAAAATGTCAGTGGCAAGGAGGCCAGTGAAAAAGTGCTTCTTGCATACTTTGAGGAAAAGTCCAAAATATGGAAATCGTCAACGCTTTGGTCGAATTACTCTATGTTGAAGTCGATGATGAATATAAATAATCATGACATAAGCAGATATTACAAGCTTGTGGCTTTTTTGAAGCGAAAAGGTGAAGGATATCGACCGAAAATCACTTTTAGCACTAGTGCTAAAAGTGATCTACTTTTAACACCACTGACAGCTTGCGTCAAAAATTATACTTTTAGTGACGTTTGTAGAAATATATCATTTATTTACAGTAAGGAAATCTTGACTTTCTCTTCAAGAAGTTTGGTCTGGAATGTCAAAATTTCCTAGCGATTTGCGGAAAATACCATTAATGATTTTTATCCTGTTATAGCTTTGTCAAGTTTGAAAAACAGAATTTCATAATGTCCTGTGTCAAACCAAATACCTAACTAATCGACTTCAAATATCTTTTGTCCGGCAGACGTGCATTCTTCCCGAAATAATATTCACCAGAATCTCTCGAGTCGCCTTTGTACGCATCTGAACAGTCGACAGGTGATTCAGAGAAGAGCAGTGATTGGCCGCACATGGTGCCCGAGAAGGTATCTCGAAGAGCAGCTGCGAAAGCCGAGACGCCAGATTTCCGCAGAGCTTTCGGAGACACCGACCGACGACAGGACCAACACGAATACCAGTGGCGTGCGCACGTTAAATCTGAGGGATCACTTACGAATTTTTCTTTGAATTCGGATGGTTTATAATTCCTCGAAGTGATTGTCGTTACTCTAGGAACGACAACCCTCAGGAGTAGACTATTGTTCTAAATAACGGTAACGGGGTTTTACTTTTTGATGTGCGATTCCTAGCTATCTTCTGCGGGAATCAACACCAACTGAGAGCCCGCTCGAAAGTTCCCCATTGATAACTATCAAATAACATTGAAAATAGTCCTTTCGGGTACATATTAAAACGTTTCGACTCTCATGCTGGAGTCTTTATCAAGAACCTTTTTTTTTATATGCAGATTCACACGAAAAGAAAGCCCTGTGATGTTCAAAGAACACCGCGTGAATCAAAGGACAGGAGATACGAATTAACATTTACTTTGAATTTCTGAAGTTTGTAAGCCTCAGGAAAAACCTCTCTTGGCAAAGAGTTCCGAACCTTAGCTGTTCTATTGAAAAAAGATCCCTGAGCAAGAGAGGTTCGACAGGTTTCCAAATTCACAACAAAGGGGTGAGAATTCTATACTCGTCGAGTCATCCGTGTAGATATTGCCAAGCGGGGAACAATTCGGTAGACCATCGACGGTAAAAGTATCTATAGAAGAGAGACAAGTCTCCAACCCTTCTACGATGTTCCAATAAAGTGACCGAGTCTGTGAGCGAAGAATCACCAACAAGACGAATTGCCTTTCTCTGAATGGAATCGAGAAGCCTCAATGAATGTTTCGGTGCCGAACTCCACACATGGGAACTGTATTCCATGACAGGTCGTATCTGAGCCTTGTAGATCAGTAGATTAAATACATATCTCCCATCAATATCGCAATTTAGCTGATCTACTTTTATCTAATTATTTAAGCATACTCCTCTCACAATTCGGTCCGACTATTGATAAATCAATTACGATTTGGCGTAGTAATTGGCAAACACAGTTATATAATAAACTATGTGAATTCATATTATAACGATATATATAGCCAAGAGACACATCTTTTGAGTTTTTTAATTACTGAGGATGGCTTCAATCAATCGACAGTTATTTCATATATGGACTGGAAGGTTAAAAAAATTGCAGGAATACAACATCCTGTAAGAGTCTCCTTTCTGCATTTTTCCAAAAAGTTTGAAAGTTCAGATGGCAAAGTGCAAACAATATTTGCAAATTATTTCAATTGAGAGGGTATATCACAGGCTTTTAAACTCGCACGAACGAAGTCAGAATTTAACATTTTACACCGTATAACTACTAGGATTTCTTTCTCAAACTCAAAGTTATGCCCAAAGATGAGTCAATTAAACGTCGGTGCATTACCAGAACACGAAATTTATATTTCAATTGAAAGATAATAGTGATTTCTACTCTTACCTATTTCGACTAACAAGGTATCAAATGTTGTATTCCTGCATTTTTTTAACCTCCGAGGCCATATATGAAATACCTGTCGATTGATTGAAGCAATCCTCAGTAATAAGGAAATTCAAAAGATGTGTTTCGTGGCTATTTTTATCGTGATAATATGAAATCACATAGTTTATTATATAACTGTGTTTGCCAATTACTACGCCACTGGAGGGTACAAGTCAGTTCTGAAACCCACCTGGCTCTGTTGATTCGCAACAACTCTCTTTTTGTTTTTCAGCCGATATTTACGTGTGATTGCACATTGCAGACATGTTTTAATGCTTCCAACAGGTTCTACGTACAAAAAATCGTGGCATCGTATTGCAAGTAATCGGAGTTAAAGAGACTACTCAAGGTTAACTCGTGCATTCACCGGGAGATTAATAATTGTGAGAGTGGTAATTTTTCAACAACAAAAAAACAATTACCCTAACACCAAACCGATATTTTTGCACTAGACGCGCGTTTCGCTAACAAGGTTAGCCCAACTGACACGA
Organism: Zygogramma bicolorata; assembly: GCA_032362365.1. Lineage (NCBI taxonomy): Eukaryota > Metazoa > Arthropoda > Insecta > Coleoptera > Chrysomelidae > Zygogramma > Zygogramma bicolorata. The sequence goes on from JAVJAQ010003734.1 coordinate 237,257, forward strand.
GTGTTAAAAATTCACAAGAATTCATAGAAATAATAAAAGATATTAAATTAGAAGAGGGCGAAACATTGGTTTCATTCGATGTTAGTTCTTTATTCCCAAGTGTACCGATACCACAAGCTCTAGAGTATTTGAAAGATCTTCTCAAATCGAATAACTTGGCAGACGACACTATTGAAGAATATATTCAACTCACCAAGCTTTGCATGGATCAGAATTGTTTTCAATCAGTCTCCATTTGTGGCGAACCTGTTCATGGGCAGGTTTGAGACGGATGCTAGGGAGGAACTCAGTTACTTCCCTAGGGTCTGGATTAGATATGTTGACGACATATTCGCTGTGGTGGATACAAGGATTGCCAAAATTGAAAATGTCCTTTCGGCACTAAACAACAGATGTAATAGTATAAAATTCACGTGCGAAGTAGAAAAAGAACGAAAGTTGCCATTTTTAGATGTATTGGTTATAAGGAACGAACAGAATGAAATAGAATTTGACATTTACAGGAAAGACACGAACACCTTCAGATACATTCCAAATGACTCAAATCATTGTCCACAGCATAAAATGGCGGCACTGCAATTTCTTGTCCATAGGTTAATAACTTTTCCTTTGAAAAAAGATAAGTACGACAATGAAACTAGAGTGATTAGGCACGTAGCTGAAGTGAACGGTTTTAACCCAGAGATAGTTGATAAGATAATTAAAAAATGTAAATTTAGGAAAACACTTCGTAAATCTTCGACTTTAAAAAAAGATGAGTTAAACGAAAAGTTTATAGTCATCCCATATGAACCTCAATACACTAGATGACTCCAACAGATATTTGACAAAGTAAATATGAAAGTTGCATATAAAACTTCTTACAAATTACAGCAGCTTCTTGGTAACCCAAAAGATAAACTAGAAAACTCAGAGAAGTCGGGAATTTACGAGATCAGTTGTCAAGATTGCAACAACAAGTACATCGGCCAGAGCCGACGAGCTATTAAAACCCGTATCAAAGAGCATTTTGCACATATAAAATACGGAAGGGTAGAAAAATCCAGTGTCGCCCAACACGCTCTACACAATGACCACAAAATTGGTGAAAGCAATCTGAAACTGATCAAGCATGTGCATGACACAAGACTACACGATGCATGTGAGAGTCTAGAAATAGCGAAATGTAAAAACAGCATGAATGGTGACAAGGGACCTATCCCTTTCGGCACGCTTTTCAATTTATTGTTGAGAAAGTACTCAGAAATCAATACTAACAGATGACGGAACTTGCAGGTAGTCAGTTCATTACCGAGAAATTAATTAGAATAATTAACAGTAACAAACGAAGTCCATATCGGACCGGAAAACTTTAGGTATATAAATAACTAACCACAGCTCTAGACTTAGTATCAATTTTCTTCTCCTGAAGATGGTAACCTTGTTAGCGAAACGCGCGTCGAGTGCAAAAATATCAGTTTGGTGTTGGGGTAATTGATCTCTAGGAAAAGTTTCAACTTTACACCAAAGGTTCCAAAACTCATCGTTTATTTAACAAAAAAACAATATAGATTGCGATTCCATTTGTATTGATGATACCCTGTAGATGTCTAGATTCTCTAGTAGCTCAAGGCGAAAAAAACATTGAAGAAAGAAATACTTCAAGGCACTAGATGAAACTATCCAATCCATCTTGGCACAGAACTAATAAAGTATATGTCCAGCAATCTCTCTGAAGTAAGGTAAAAAACACCAATTATATGTGTTCACTGTTTTGAAATTTTTTTCCTAGTAGGTGTTTTTTCTTTCTTCATGGTCTGCACTCCCAGTGTGCAACTGGAAAAGTAGTTGAGTTTGTGCCAGGATGGCTTGGATAAGCTTGTTCTTCCTAAGTTGATTAATGGGTGTTGTAATAGTTGTAATAAGCTCTTAAGAAGAAGTAGGCGATATTATTTGCTAAACCATTTTCCATATCGGATAGGGATTTTTAGGGAGAATATTGTTGGAGTTGACTACTCTTGTGTATTTGTCATAAGAGGTAGTTCTCAGACCAAGTATTATGTGTTTTCTGCACCTGACTCATGATTATATCATGTCATTAGTTACAATCAGGTAATCTGTGTAAACCATAGGCATTACAGCTAATGGGCTGCCCCTAGGAGAGAGAAGACTGCGAAATGAGCAAGAGAATACTTCAAGTATATCCTCTGAACGTATTCCTTCCCCAATGTAGCAGAGAAAAAGAGGTTACAAAGGAAAGAGTAATGAAATGGTCATTATGTCCTTCACAATATCTGTTCAATGCGCATCTCCTTTCTCTCTCTAATTTATTCCGCCTAAAGCTATGTGAAAAACTGTCATGATGACTAGTCCATTAGTTGTATTGTTTATGGTGTAAACGACATGAGACATTTGACGTAAAAACTAACACCAATTACAGACTCGCAGAGTATAAAACTCCAGAAGAAATCTTTATCCGATATGGTCAATTGGAACTGGAACAAATGTTACTGTAATGCGTGAGATGTAAAACTTGAATTGAATTGAGACATACCGCAAATCTATATTGGAAAATTATTATACGATTTTCTGTGAGATTTTTACTAATAAAACATTCACAAAACTGCTTTTACATGTGCTCTTCTATATGATAGCCCCCTCAGAAGCCAAACTGTTTTACTTATTTTACCAATAAATTTCCGAATTCGAAATTAATTTTATGAAAAGCAGGTGGCCAACTCTCTAATAAAAACTTATTCAGCATCAAAGTTGTCACAGTTTAGAAAATTTATTCTATATCGCTTCATTTTCTCCTAGTATGATTGTACTATTAATATTTTTATCAACAGTATTATTGGAAAAAGCCAATTCTCCTTGAATATAATTATATCAAACGAATTAATGTTTCATATTTCTTTGATAATGCACCATTTACTGCTATCAAAATCTCCAGCCTGATTCCAAAAGGGAGAGTTTCCAATACATGCCTTACCGTACATTCTTCATATCCTCCAGTCTGTCTCTATTTCAAACTGAAGGAGACACTTTTTACGAGTATGCGGGTACAAAAGGCATTTCAATCGCATTTCTCTATGCATAAAACTGAACGAAATACGTCTACACTTGCCTTTGTTGACATCCAACGGTTCCCGTGTTTTTTCCTTATTGTTACGGATGTTACTCCTTTAATGGTGGTTGAAAAATAGTAACGAGACACCGCCAGGAGGTATGTGTTTACAACTGTTGCACTGGGTAATAATTATTATTCCACGATGTTGAGTCATGGCTGGATGTGGGTCATGAAAATGAAAATGAAGGCATCCAATAACAGGAAAAGGTTCACGCTTTTTTGTCCTTTGGATCGGGGTCGGAACGAACATCAGACGTTTTTGCTCTTTTGCCAACCCGAGTGTGAAGTTTATGACCGCGTCTTGAACATACTCAATGCAAAGAAGTGCAAACTCATTACAATGGCAAGGACTAGTTCATGATTGTTTTGTTGAGAGGTCGTGATTTTGCTCTTGTTCATGTCAAATACCTTGATGAAATAATTAAGGTCATATTGTAGAGATATGCTGTCATCTATTCAGGTAGAACTCGCTCTGAGAGAATAAAACTATACATGTTGCCATTCAAGTCTTCAGTTACTATCAAACTGAGTTGCTGGATTAATGTAGAAATAAGAAATTTCAATAAACATGTTCACCTGCAGAACAAGAAGACACTAAAATAAGTAATAATGATGAGGGGGAACTTTAAAAATATTCCAGAAGAGTTTTTGACCACTCGCACATCCGATGCTGTCAAAAAACTCAATAATTCGATAGAAATATTTTGTCGTTTTCCCAAGTTGACGTTTTCATCAAAATCTAAGATATTTTCACACCTTTCAATTTTCAAAAGACCAATTGATCTTCTTAAATCACTATGTAAAGAAATGGTTGGTAGGATAAGTTAAAAACAAAATTTGCTTGAAAATGATGGAGAATATTAAGTTCATCTGTTGCAATTATGCTGAATATTTCTTGGACTAATATATCCCATCTTGAATGAATCTAGGAAGATTTTGATGAAGGAATTATATGTCACTTCAAACCTGCTCTCTGTTTTAATCTTAGTCCCTATTGCATTTAAAAACAAAGCTGATTTCAGACGTCTATATAGGAGCATCTGAAGAAATACGAATGTTTCAGTCTTCTCTTCAATCTTGAAGATGTTGCTCTGGCGGCATATGATCAATAACCACCTGATTCCTTCAAATAGAGAGTGGAACTAACCGTCATTCCAGGATTTAATACAATAATTAATGTTCAACCAAGGCAATCATAGTGCCTGTTTGAACTCATACTCTGCTGTATTGAAAGATTCAATGTGAAAAATTTCTTTTGAGAAAAGAGGGAAGTGCTAAAAACAGTTGGAGAAAGTTTGCTGCGGTATCAGCAATAAAAATATGCACGATTATACCATTAATATGCAGATGCAATTCTCTTCTCTTGTTTTCAAATCAAATCTCCCCTTCTAATCATTTGATTTGACTCCTTTTCACAAATGTAGGGGATAATGGACTCATGTTTCATCAATGGTCATGGTGTCCACGGTGAACCAAATACAAAATGATCTCATATAAAAAGTTGTCAGAGAATCGGAGAAATAGATTGCTACTGCAACCCATATGGTTCGAAATGAATGCTGTAATAGAAATCGGCCTACATGGATATGAAAATCATTAACTCGTTAATATCCAATGACATAGTCCCTGAACAAAAATGGTCGCCCCGAACATACTTTTGATCACCGTTCCTGCGATAAAAACAAGAGGCGGTGTTTTGGCTCAACATTATCGATAAATTCTCGACTCTCATACTATAAAATAACCCGAATCTTCGCATCATTACTCCATTAATAAAAGGCCGATCATAATTCCATAAACAAGTTTGCCTAATCTTCATCTCAGCCAGCCAACCCAACGCCCTCCAACACCTCTTTATATAGGCAAATACAATTTTCCACCTTCGAGGCGTATTTTCCACGATGCGGAAAAGGTGTTTCCTCGCCTCACTTCGTTTATCTATTTTTCCGTACACGCCCTGCTTGCAGCCGGTTGACAGACTTTAAACCCTTATTTGATCTTGATACTGTTACGGGATATATCGAATTTCACTTTCGGGTCGATCGGGAGGGTGATATGTTGGTGCTTTGATGAATTGGGGTTGACAAGGTGAGAATTCACAGGGGATATTGGAAAATTTAGTTTGGTATAAAGTCAACGCAGATCTATTGGATGTCCTCTAGTTGAGAAAAGTTGAGTTGGCTTGATGTACAGCTACTATCAAAATCTTCATTTCCATTCGGCTTTGGTTCTGTTGTAAATTCAACTTAAATATATTTGACGAAGTGTTTGGCTTGGTTGTTCTGTCCACCAATCTGAAGACTTTTTCATTTATTCATTATCACCTTAGGCCCAGGTCACTCAGGTATCGCAGGCAATGAAAAAGCCGATGAGCTTGCAAGACAAGGATCATCAACACCATACACTGGACCCAAGCCAGCAGTGGGGTCACCCAAAACTACGGTACGGAATTACATAAAAAATTGGGTGAGAACAAAAAATGGAGATTAACGAGGAAATCTACTCAGTAGCGCTCACGGGAGAACTTTCATAAAAGGACCGTCGAGGAAAAAGACTGAAGACCTGCTTCAGTGTAACAGGAATCAGATAAGGGTTATAACAGGGCTGTTGACTGGAGACTGTTCACTGAAAGGACACCTGAATAAGGGCTGTACAAAGGCGACCTTAGCTGCAGACAATGTAACAAAGGGACAGAGACAGCTCGACACATACTCTGCGAAGGCGAGGTCCTGAATCATAAAGGGCAACAAATATATGGAACACCAATTTTAGTTCCAAAAGAATATGACAAACACCCAGCAATCAACCTGCAGAAATGTGTGCAGGGGAAAAAGTTGTTGGAATGGGTGTCATAAAGTATAGGGAAGCAAAGCGCAATAGGCCCTAGAGGCTGAAGTGGTTTCCGGAGATCTGGCAGTGGACAGATAAAACGACTTTCACAAGGGAAAAAATCACTTGAACCATTTTCCAGCCAAAGGGAGCGCCAAAGTGGCAAAAATTCGAACCACTCTCGAGTACATTGTTATCATTGTTGTCTTTGGGTTTTTACGGTTTATCTTTGAATATTTTCATATTGTTTAAGTTTTCAGTTTTTTCATGCACTATTTTTCATTTCAAGACTCAAGTGAAGTGATTTCTCCAGGTCGTACAACAGCATCATTTGTTAATACTCATTTTGAAGGAATCTTGTATGTATTAATCACCTTGCAAAAAACATTTATTTTGTGGGCTGGAATGATTCACAATAATCACAATTCTTTTCTTTCATTTCCAGGAGCACTAAATTTGTCATTCTTTTGGATCACTAGCTAATAACCTACTACTTTTTCATATTGGATTTGATGTGAGTCAAAAGTGATGAAAAATGCCTTAATTGATAATATATGTTTCAGATTATTTCTTTGTAAGAAATAATGCCTGGAATATGGTTGAGTATGCTAGAATACATGGATTACGTGAATGGCAAATGGTCTTCCTTGGTAAAATGACGAGAACAAACTTTCATGAAGTTAGACACCGGTTTTCCTATTTTCAGGAGATATATCCAGACCCGCCGTCTGTCTATAGACCCTCTTAATCCTAGACTAGTCTGCACTATAACGTTTCTTTCATTTTCCTGCGGAAAAAGATGAAAACTTATTCCAGTACTAGGTACTTTGCCGTTTTGCCCAAGAGTCACATTGAGGTACACAACAGTAATGGTTTGAACTTGAAGCACTAATTTTACATCTGAAACCTAGTAACAGTCAACAGAAACAGAATATCCTGAATATCCATCATATACATGTACAAGATTTTTATTACGTATCATATAATAATAATCACAAAAATATACAAAAACAACGACCAGAATGCACAGAATCATAGGAATTTAAACGTAAACAACGATTTCAATGTACTTATAAATAGTTTCAAAATTTGACACCAGAGGGAGTACTCCTTATGTTGAATTCCCAATTGTCAGGTGATTATTTAGGTTGTAGGTACTTATCAAGCGTGGTTACCATTTAATAACATTATCCTACAATTTTTCAAGTTAATACTATTCGAAAGTGGCTTACTGCCATGAACTTTACGTGCTTTCACTCTCAAACAAACTTCTGTTAGATTAACTAAGTCAATTTAAACACTTTGTATCATTTGTGTTGTTTGGCACAATTGCAAACAGATTCACCCAATTTTTCCTGATTCATCCGCGAATTTTGTTTGTAACTTATTTTAAGAACCGTTTCTTTATATGGTGATTTGACAAGTTCAATCGGTCCTATAATGAATGAAAGTCGTGAAAATAACATTGAGAGGGGATCAAATCTCCTATATAACTTTCCGAAAGAATTGATATGCAGAATAACAGGTCTATTCCGTAACTCATAGCGATGTCGTTATCAGACTACTATCGTTGAATTAACGATATTTGTGTCGAATCTTGTTCCGTAAAAATATTAAATCCTTGGAAGTCGGTAGTGAACGACATAATATGAGGTTTGTTAACGGGAATAGAATTGGTTCAGTTGGCTGACGACTTGAAGCAGTTTTGTGGTATTTTTGACATATTGTTCACACGGTTCGTTGAGAGCAAGCTACCACAGTCGTTAGATAACGGATCGTTCATTAACGGCGTTTTACGGAATAGACCTATATGTGTCTAGTTTCATTTCAATAATTCATCGTCAATATTGGGGACATGACAAACCATTTGATATGATGATGAAAATTGCGTATTAACCTATGATTTCAGTGATCATAAACAACTGTTGCCTCTTTCATCACCTGATCAACAGCATCGGATATCCCATTGATCAAAAACTGATGAGTACCTTTCTGGGTTCATTCAAAAGTGTACTTTTATTATTTTGTTATTTACAATGCCTTTAACGTTTCCTTTGAAAAAGAAGTAACGTTCCCCTATCAGTACCTAAATACCCTCATAAATGTATGAATTCTCCAATAAAAAACACACTTTATCGACCCCATTATCACACGATACTGCCAAAAACACTTCTGTCTTCTTGTTCGGCAGATAAAATTAAATTTACTAATTAGTATATTGGGTCTTCTTCATCCTTATTCGGTGATCATTATCGTTGCCCAATGCAGCTGGTATATAAATTTCAGAATACCAGATGGTATTCTCGATGGGCACAAAAATCTCCTCAACATAAATTTCGATAGTCTCGTGTCAGATCTGAGAGGAGAATTTTTGACGCGACTAGAATCAAGTAGTTTTGGACTGATGAGGAAATAGTGATTTTTTTTCGTATTTCTCTGAAAACCACGAGAATCTAAATAATATCCTGAACTCGAATAGAATTCTATCATCAAGGAAATCTTATTAATAGAAAGTAAAAACCCATTCAGAAGGGCAGTAAAAAAGCTCTTCCTTCTGAATACAATGGCGACGATGTTAATATATCTCATTTTCTCGAATTTGTTCCTGAAGTCATAGGTACATTTTCCCCAGAAATTGTTCAGTTGTAATTGGCAGGTTTACATTTTGAGCCGACAAAATATATTTTGATTTTTCACCCTTGATGCTACGAAAAGCCCAATCGATTAAAAAAAAGAATGAGAAATGGCTCATCTGTATAATACATTTTAAATGACTTTGCTTTTGATCCACTAACTCTAAAGCTTGGTAACTTCATTTTTCTCCCTTTCGAATACTTCTGATAGAATCGTCCCTTTTAAATACCTCATAATAGAAAAAGTAAATGGGAACTGAATTTGACTGAGAAAATCCCTTTATTTCCGCATCAATTCTATCATAACGAATTCTCTACGAAAATTCTCATCTAAGTGAAAGTATGCTGAACAGAACGGATTATACAGTTATATTTCATCTTCTCTTCTTATTAGATTGGCCTGAAGGAAAAAACAGTTAAAGAAAAGAGTCGAAACGGAAATTGGTTGTTTGTCAGAGGAAATCATCAGTGAAATACTTGAGAAGATTGGATTTGATATTGTTACTGCGTTTTCAATGAATACATTTAACTTTTACTGATGCAAAAATTAAAGATATCCACTAAACGAAAACATCTAGAATGATTTGTCGTTTATATTGTAACTATCAATAATTCGTGTTCATTTTTCCATTACGCATAATTTCTTCTTGATAGAAAAAACTGCACCAGAAAGTTTCCTATATGGATATGACTTGCTGCTTTGTTCTTTGTCAATTTGGGGCATAAAACCGGCAGATGTTAAGTGTAACATGACATATTGGCACACTGAAACCTTTTCATGTTCATCATTCTTCCCTTTTCGATATTGAGTTGCTAACAAAAAGTGCATCAGGTCAGTTATATGAGGAATATGATATTGAGAACAACCGTTAGTTATCTTATACTCGTTTATAAGCATGGTTCCCCTAATAAAAAAAAACAACCATAAGAGCACTACATTCATTTCAGCGGGATTGTGAAATGTATCGATAATGTTGAGATATTTTGTGATCTCATCGAAATGGGTATCGGATATCCTTTCTCGAAGGAAAGAATTTGTTACCATTGGCGATTGGATATACATGTGGATCGACACTTGGACCAATATTGTTTGTAGTACATAGGAGTGACCCTGATCCATGAATGTCTACAACATTCCCAACAATATAAATGGATTACATCTATCATAGTTTCAAATTAATCAGACTCTGTGATGTCGAGTATGCAGCGTGCCCCAACGAAAATTTGCCCCCCCTCCTAACACTCGGCAAATTAAATGTATTGACGAAAATCCAAAAAAAACACTTCCATTTTAAAATCGGGGGGAAAAAATTTTTATGCAAAAATAATTCGTGCATCTTGAACTCTGTGCTGGGGGTAGCAACCCCCCGATAAATTTACAAATGGGACGAGGGGTCCAATGACTCGGAATTTGGCAGGGGTTCTGATGACTTACACAAACTCCTTCCTTTTTTTAATCGATCGATTACTCACTAGGAAATCGGGTCATGAAGCCTCAGTTTAGAAATTAATGAAAGCTCAAAAATATTGAAACTAACGAATATATTGCTGGAAGTGATCTCCATCCATACAATAATATTTCATTATCATTTGACCCCTCAAAAATTTGTGGGGGTTGCCCCCAGCACAGATTATCAGTTGTACGAATTGTTTTTGCCTAGAATTTTTTTCACCATTGATATTAAAATGGGTGTGTTTTGGATTTTCGAAAGATAATATATTTTCCTCAGTATTGAGGGTGTGCAGATTTTCATTTGGCACGCTATATGATTGAGCGTTCCCAAAATGTAACATATGGTTCGCAGGGAATAATCTTTTCTGGAATGTTAATGAAACTTTTTCCATTAGATTTCCCAATCGTTAGAGCAAAACAGCCCATCTTGTGACAACAGGAAATAGAAGTGCCACATTTCCAGAACTACACATTGGCGATTTCAGTTGGAAAAACCAAATGGTTCTTAGAAACATACTGTGAATCATGGATTACAACCCCACAATGGTTTGATGATATATTGATAATCCTCGATTTCGTTTTCCCCATTATCAGAGTCTTGGGTCAATGTTCCGCGTTTAATTCAGACATGAAAAAGTTGTTACACAACGGTATTCTTATCTTTGCCATCTTTCTCTCGTGAAATTCGCGAACACCTTGCCCTTTATCTGTCTTCGAAACCATTGAGCATTGCTAATGACCAATTACTGTCATGTTTGTTCAACGTTCGTCAAAAAGAATTCGGGTACCTCCGATTATAACCTCACATTTACGGTATCTGATTCGGGAAATTGCGAATTTGATATTCTTACACGATAAACCGAAATAATATACCTACTACGACGGAGACCCAAGACATACATTTTCGAGGAACACGCTATTTGCGTTGCGTTCTCAGCGTGTAGGGGCCAGGAGCGGGCCGAGATAAATGATATGCCCTTTTTGGGATATTAGTCCTTGAAAGTCATTATTTTGTGAAGAATGAATGATTTCTTAGCTATACAAATATTCCACAGATAAATGAAATATTGTAAATGAGTTTTAAAAACGGAAACGGATTTTGTTTCCGAAACGTCAACAGAGATTGTAGTAGGTTAATAACCCAGAAAACTATGGAGAAAATGGAAGGAGTATTATTTATAACAATAATAAATGATTTCTTGTAATTTTTCTATGTTCCCAACCCACCACAATCTGAAAAATAACGACATTCAAACAGTACTATGAAATGATTGGTAGGGAAAAAACAATATAGGTTAAATCAAATTTGTGATGCCATTAATTCGAAAACTGACAATTATTTCAATAAGTGGTATTGGTTCGGACTTCTTTTGTCAATATGATCAACTCTATCGGAACCTGTTGCAAACACTTATGACATGTTAAAAATCTTAATGAAAAACAAATAGTGGAATTTAATTGCACAGTAAAGCAGTACAATATATAGCTCTCAAAGTTTGAAAATGAATCAGAAGTTAGTCAAAAAACAAAAATAAGGGAAAAAATCATCAAGTGTTTGGGTCAAAAAAATTAAATGAAATGAATCACTCAAATCCAAACAGAAATTGAGGTGAATTATGGCCAAAAAAAGGATTATTATTCATTTATCTAAAAATAATATTTTGACAATTTATCAAATATGGAATATGGTATAATACAAATAAAAAAAAATCGTATGGAAAAATATGAATCAATAAGAACAAATGCTGAACCCAAGTTAGAAATTGAGTGTACTCACGACGTTTCGATCGCTGGTATCCGCAATCGTCTTCGGGTAATGACTGACCTATTTTGAAAGTAAAACGAGCCGGCTACTGGTTTCGGTTTACACGAAAAGGAATATCCCCCACTTCTTTGTTTATTATTGAAACAGTACATCGTGAATATAAATTGTCGTGAAATTTTCAGATATTTGGATTTAATTTTGGGTATTCACAAATTTTTTGACAATTCCACATTTTTCACTTGCACACGTCTTGGTCGTTAGCTTCCGCTTTCGTTGCAGAGTTTTTCACCCAAATTCCAGATTCTGATCGTTGGAATCGATGAGAGAGAAGCGACATTGAACGATTTTTTTGGAATATTGTGAAATAGCCTATTTCATATCGTAGAGTCGTTTTGAGATTCAAAAAAAGGTAATTGATCAATTATCCTGCTATAATTTACCACCAAAGAAACTTTAATATTGAAGTAAAAAGCTTATAACGTTCGATGTTTCAATGTGAAAAAGTTCATTTCGCAAAACTTAACGATTCATTTAAAAAAAGTTTCATGGTTTTACGAATGATTTTAGTTTTTATGCAGTACCATATTCAACAACAAACAAGGAAATGGAATCGATCTAGCAAGGTTGTTAATGAAAAAGTACTGAAAACTGTCCTATGGACAGAACAGAAAAAATGGTATTGTTTTGTCTATCTACGAGCTAACTGAACGGAAACAATTCATAATCGAAAAATTCACTTTTTGAAAATATCTCAAATCATCATCAGAATTATGCTATGTTATACTAATTGATCATTATGTTTTTTCGCTTTATTACTTACTACATAACAGTGTACTTTATGCCTATGTGGGAACAAAATCACTTCCCGTCCTATTTGAGGCATTAAGTTCACTTTGTGGCCCGCATAGGCTATAAAAAAATTTTCTGCATGTTGAAGTTTCAATTTTGATTATTTTGCAAATATCTCGGGAAATACTTATATTGTTGAAGCAATAACGATCTGAAATGATAATAAAGTTTGTATGCACCACAGAAATAAATAGATATGCATGCTCGTGGGCGACTTGAAAATCCTGGGGAAAGAGGCCAGATGCCAAAAGAGAAAATAGTTGTCCTAAAGGCATAAACCTCTACTTTATAACCTATCATACATTGAAAACGATTATGGCTCTTCAATCGGAAAGGGTGATGAAAGTCAAAGTCCCGGTAAAAGTATTTTGCATTCCTCATGATGGATGAAACATGAAACTGTCATCCATCATGATATCTGACATAATAATAATAATAATAATAATAATAAATATACTTTATTGTCATTAAGTGTAAATCTTGTGGACAAAGCTTGTAAATAGCAGTAAGAATGTAGATAAAATAGAGAGAGAAAAATAAAAATGCGAAAAATATATAAAAAAAAAAAAAATATCAAAAAAGGGAGGAAAAAAAGAAGGGAACGCCCCCGTTCGGGGTCCCGGAAACCCAGTTAAATTCCCCTGGGTCGTAAAAAAAAAACCCCCCCCCCCCCTTTTTCCCCAACCCCCTTTTTTCCATTCCCGAACCACCACCCCCCCCCCCCCCCTCCTGGTAACCCCCCCCCCGGAACCTTCCTCCCGTGTCTCTTTCTCTCTCCCCCCACATAAAATATTTTCGTCCAGAATATATCGATAATGTTAACCGGAAATTGAAGGATAGGCCAAAAAACCGTCTATTACGTTCGTCAGTTCATCATTTACTCTTGAGCCAGGCCTGCGAATATCTACACAATAAATGAAGGGTCGAATGTTTCTGGTGGAATTTCTGCTGATTCAAGCAGTTCTCAGATAGAAAGATAACGCGGAAAAGGAAAGGGTATGATTTTGTCGAGAGTATTTATTTTATGATATTTCTGCAGTTCACTTGATTAATGGAGTGAGAGAGCTGCTTTTTTATCCGAACAATGGCTATTGACGCATATGGTGAGTATGAGCTCAGTGAAAACTTGAAGAATTGGAATGAGGTTGTATGCGAAGCGAAAAATATTATTTACAACCATATATGTAATGCTGTCATTACTAACGTCATTGAGAGTTGGGAAGTGTCACTTTACACACTTCTACTTTCCGCCCTTACTTCCCGCCCTCATTTCATCTTTTCTAGACTTTATCTGTCATTTATTGAATTTATCTGACATTTATTTATATTGGTGACAATTGTATACTTACCCCGTAGTCACGGTAAAAATATACATAACATAACTATCCTCGACGTTTTGCGTCTCAGTTAACTAACTGATCTCACGACAGGAATGAATCACTTCCCACCTTAGTGTGTTATATACTATTACCTAGACCCGTACTATTATAATACACTTTCATGCCCATAATCAAATCCAATATGATACAGATTCTCCTATTAGTTTTCAAACAAGCATGATGTACATTTGACGTTTGTCAAAATCAGTAGGTAGGTATTGAATTTTCATAGAATATGTCCAAACTTCGATAATTATATTATATAAAATGTCTAATATCAGCGATATAGATGAATTACCATCGATTCCTCCACACATATCGGGGAAAGCCGGGGAAAGCAGAGAATGCTGTAGGTACAGAATAATTATATTTTTCATTTGACATTTGATATTATGGTCTCATGGCGAAGCTATATGAGACGCTGGTTCGGAACCAGTGTCGGGCATTTGCTTTTTTTTCATTTTTTCTCTTCGTTTATTACAATTTTGTAGAATTTTTCAAATAATCCCGTTAATTACTATTATTGTTCTAAAAAAAAAAATTGTTCGTTTTCGTTAACCAGCTGACGAACGTCAACCCTCAGAAGTCGAAACTTGTGCGAGCAATGGATCAACGAGGCCTTACCTTTTAACGTGCGATTACCCAGCACGGTGGCCCGGCGAGGATTCGAACCCCGGCCTTCCGCTTGATAGGCAGATATGCTAACCACTACACTACCGAGACCACGGTGTTCAATACAAATATAAATATAATATTGATAGTTCTTCATTATACATCGGGTGTAGATGAAATAGCGTATGCAACTCTCATGTAATGGTTATTAATACAATTTCATGACTACCTATTGAATCATAACATTCAGTATTACAAAAAAAGAATGAATGAAGAGTCATAACAATTGCAAAAAATGTTGAGATATACAGAGATTCCTAATGATGCATTGTATACCAATAACTCAAATTATTTCGATATTTGAAAATGCCAAAATATAAACTTCAAAACCGTTTCATATATGATATCGGTATTGTATTATTCCTTCTCCATAATGGATGAAAAATCAGATCATTGTTTGGGTTGATAACACCACCAGCCCCCCCCCCCCCCCCCCCTTTCCCCTCTCTCCCCCCCCCCCCCCCCCCCCCCCCCTCCCCCCCCCAAAATCGTTTTTTCAATTGAAGCGCTATATGCAAGAAATTTATCGCTTGTCACCAAACTTGCTTTGCATGGGAAGGGCATAATCTATTACTAATGCATTTTTGAAGTCTACGTTATGCTAATGTCCACTCGAATTTTTATTCAATTTCACATCGCTTCTATTCAGAAAATTCCTAGAAGTGTTGTTAAATCAATTGAATCAATACAACACTTCATTTTTGGTGAATTATGTACTATTCTACGTATGCTCTTGAACAACTTTGATTTTCCTGGAAATTTTTTACTTTCCCCATAAATAATTTCGAAAAAATTCCCAATATTGATTAATTTTCGAATAATATGTCTACAATACTTTAATCTCATTCAATGATGGTTGACACGAATCCTCGAGACTAATGTACAGGGTTTTATAATACTATCAGTAAGAATTTGATGGTCAGAAAAAGCTTTATTACAGTTATGATAAATAATCCTAAAAAATCAATCACTGAAAATTTCATTCGAAAACAGCAGAAATCGCAAAAGTATATCTGAAAGGAGATGCATTTTTGACCCTATTGTTATGGACAGAAAGTCTTATGTCGATCCGACTCATCCTGAAAATATTTGTAGATATTTTCGAAAAAGAAATTTCCCAAAAAAACTTGTCGACATTAAAAATACAGAGAACATTCCAAATTTTTTTCGTCAATAAAGAAACACTTCACTCACCAAATAAAACCAAAAAATCCCGGAACAACCAATCACTGATCACTGCACATATCACTGAAAAATTCGCTGGCCACCAACTTAAGAATCCGAAAACCGCAAGATCTCTTCACGCGGTGGTCAATGGCTAAGAGCAAGATCGGATGTGCGAGCAGAATTAAAGCTCCGCAGTGCTCTAGGTAGAGTACGAAGAGCAGATGGCAGATGTTTAAGGTAAGGGAGGGCACTCACGGCCACTTTGACTCAAGTGGTCGTAAATCAAGATTTGTGTCTCGAAACGCCTCAGGGTTTTATCTCCTTGAAAAATGCTTTATATGAGCACTTCGGTGATGTTTTTGTTGTCTCTTGGAATGTGTGGATTGTGATGACAATAACGGGGTGAAGGGTGGAGGGATGCGTGAATGGAAGTTGCAAGTGTTGCCGGAGGAATGAAATGACAAAAACACTACCGTAGTTATTCGACTGACAGTGGTTCAAAATATAAATTATGAACCCAAAACCTGTTGAAGATAAAAAGGAGTCGAACTGGAAAAATATGTGAAAAACGTAATAAGTTAACTGTAAAAAATATATCGGCGAATTAAAAAAAATGGTACAAATATTTAAAAATTCGATTAATTTTGAATGAAGCGAGACTGGTACTCCCAGTATAGTTATTCAATCTACAATCTGTTGTAAAGTTACAATTAAATTGTATCGCAATATTAGGACTTATAATAAATGGATAGCAATAGCATCAAGAGCCCCCATTTACTTGATTCTATTATTAACAACAATAACAACAAACAAATGTGTGTGGTAAACCTTCTATTTCATTATTTTGCTGCAATATTAGGTCAATCAGCATAGAAGTGTTGCCAATTTAATGCACGGCACTCTCCCACCAAGCGGCTCTGTTTACTATGACAAAATAGCTTGGAATACAGATTTTGTGATACACTTCAAACACAAAACAAAATTAAAAAGGGCATGTGACCTAGCATGAATCGTTTATAACGACGCTGCAGTATGCAACAATAACTTATAGCACTATGCCGTCTTTTTTGGGTGATAAAATTGATAATATTATGCAATCAAGGAAAAATTAAATTTCCCGCCCAAAAATTGTAAATTACCAAAAACTATTTTCATACTGCTTTATTTGATATGATGATTACTGAAAAAATAATCACCACGAATTATGTAGTGCCATATAAAAAATAATGATACCTGAAACAATGAATTTTTCATTAATTTACCGAAAATCATAAAAAAATGGTTTCCTGATTTTTTCTACCAAGAATGGAACATTCATCTTCCAACAAAACTAACACGGGTGTGTTGGCTCAATATAATGCTTTGAAAGAAAACTCCAGTTGGCTTGAATTCCTCCATAAATAGGTATAATTTTCAATAAAACCACTAAAGATGGAAACCTTCAGTTTCTTGTCATATAACATTCCCTTAGTACTGTTGGGAAGTCAATTTTTGTGCAATTCAACACTTGTATATATTCCAATAATAATTCTTATTTTTTCATATAGTGGTAGATAACCAACCCACAAACTAGCAAAAGACAATCACTACCTTTTCTATCTTCAACTTGCATATATTTGTACCTATATATTTTTATAAATGTATATTTACATTTTTTATTTCATTTAATTTACCTGGTACATCATGATTTACTATTCTAATACCATTCACGTGATTGCATTTTATTTAAATTAATTTTGTTGTTTAAATAAAAAATCTATGAGAATGTAATTTTTCACGACTATTAACCCATAAACAGAAAAAATCGTACCATCATTCCTGCATAAAAAAAATTAAAACTGTAATTCACAAAAAAAATCCAGATGTCTGAAATAATTGAAGGTAAGAGAGGACGACACTCACAGCCTTCCCGACTCAAATAGTCGTAAATCAACTTTTGTGGCTAGATACGCCTCGGTATTTTATCTCCTTAACGAATGGGTTATATGAGCAGTTTGTAGATGTTTTTGTTGTCTCTTGGAAACTCTGAGTTGACAATAAGTAGGGTTGAAGGGTTCACAATATTTTTCTTCGTATGGCTGCGTTCTTGAAAAGTTACTGGCAAATCAGTAGGAGTCGTTTGGTGTCGCAAATAGCATAAAATTTAAAAAATGGATCTGTGAAAAAGTCGTAAACTATTGGTATCTTGGTTGAAAATATGTTATAAGTGATTTATTCCATTTAAAATTTTTCCAAGAACACTTTCTAATGAACAAAGCATGTATTTTCATTGAGTTATAACAGATGATGAAGCAAGCATATCGCATTTGAAAATCATTCAACAGCAATTCCAGAGAATGATTTGAAATTTCATCGATAAGTTAAGTGATTCTATTTATTGCTTGTTGCAGGACTATTATTGCTTGAAATAACAAAGTTTGACTCGAAGCAATGAAAATTCATTTGAGACCATTTTCAGGCGAAGTGGTATTCGTGAAAGTACTTCCACGAATCAATCTCAGCTCTATGTAATATGATTACAAGTTCCAAACAGAAGTTCTGGTATAAGGAAGATGAATTGAATATAAATAAATTCAAATATTTCAAAAAAAAATTGAAAGTTAATATTTTAACTACTTTACATATTTTTTGATTGATAAAAAATTCTGAACAACTAGATACAGGATTGTTTTTACCTTTATTTGAATGAATGTTAATTAAATGGAAATTATTATAATATATTATATATAATCACAAAAACCATCAAATGAGAACGCTTCCATTTGAAAGTTGTTGCAAAAATTCAAAGCCGTATGAGTACAGAAATCATTGACCTGACTGAACATTTTACAGGTCTGCAGTAGCGAAACAAAATAATATGGACACAGCCACGATATTAAACTGCCCTTTCCCGCTTTGTTCTCCGGACACGTATGCCTCACAATTCAGTTTTGACGAGGCTATACGTTTATTTCAATCAGATTAACCCTTTGTTTTGTTTTATAAGCATTAATTTCGGAACGTGGGTTGAAATTTATGGATCTGTTGCTAAAGGTCTGCTGGACTATTATGGGCCAGTCAATAAAGCGAAATAAATTATTATAATTTGGCAACAATAAAATAATCATAAAATTAAAATAAAATTCATTCAAAAGATTACTCATTTTGAAATTGTCAAAAACGTCTAAAAATAGTAATAATTCATAAAACTCAGTTCCTTCTACGAAAATGATTAAAATTTCTATTTCCAACGTTATAAACATTACTAGCGGTGAGTTTTTATGTTGAGTTTGATGACACCGTACATAAGTAAACATCTTAGTATATTTCAGCTATGACTCTCGTATAGAGCTATGGTTTGAAATGGTTCAGTAATGATTAACTAATCTGCGCCCCTATAAACTAAGGTGTTTTATCTGTGCCCGATATATTTTCAAATCATATTCACTCTCCGTGTTCTTTTGTAAGATATATTTCTATTCATCATCATTATTCGTAGCTTGTAGGGGTATATCTCAATAGTTTCATAATGAAAAATAAATTTAATACCTTCAACATAATTTTTGTGAGAGGTAAAGAAAGTTTAAAAAAGCAATAGTGCTAAACCCATTATCTCTAAGAAAGAAGACTAAATAATTCGTTACAGAACTGAATTTAAAGATTTTTTTCCTCGACTCTTCCGTGATATGGTTTAATGTTTTATTTTCTACTGTACATGCAATGGAAATTCATCGATGTGTTCAACAATGTTTTTTTTTTCGTGATACAATTGCTTACATTAGTAACGTATACTGAACGAAGGAATTTTGAAAGAAGTTTTATACTTTCCAATCCTTTATTGATTGGACTATTAGTAGAAACGCTAGGTAAAGAGTTGATGGTCAGATGGCCAGGTGCAGCCGAAAATACTTGTATTAGATGAGCGGCAGATGTTTACATCAATATATAGAAAAAAGTGAAGGAGTCAAGGTGCGTGGTGAATGTTAGTCCGTGGCTGTTGAAAAAAACTGAGAACTGTTAGAAGTTCAAAGGAAATGGTGATTGCGTGAATACTTTTTTTGAACAAAAATATCAGACTCTATATGACATCTGCTTCAAAGTTTCAAATGAATGATCTCGTTGCAAATCTGATAGGATAGTTCATATCAGTGTTGAATACGAAGCATATCTCTAAATGCACCGATTCTCAATATAACATATTTCACGCAGTTACCATTGACACGTATTATATTTTTTTTATATATACACAGCTTCACAGGAGAGACAGGAGATACGAATTAACATTAACTTTGAATTTTTGAAGTTTGTGAGCCTTATATAAAAACCTCCTTTCGCCTTGGGTTCAGAAACCATCAATATATCAATCACAGATTTGTGTTTTAACGAGATGTTGCGAAGGAAGTATCGATAGTGTGACCTATTGAATATGCATACTTTTAAACTAGGTTTATATGGTAAGATCATTCCAACCGGATACATTTTTTCTAGGATTTCTTATCTGAAAGTCTTAAGAAATTATTGTATTTTGTTCATTGATAGTATGTTAACAGGCACGTTGTATATTTGTCTCCCTGAGATACATTTTACGTCATTTTTTTGTATGATGAATTCATTTTCAACAATTCAATAATTTATTCCTGGCATTCAATTCTTAAATCGAGGAAAATAGCAACCACACATGCAAGCTTTCGCAATTGTTTCATTCCCTTGATTCTCGAATGGATTTCCGCTGGAAAAATATTTCATGTTGAAAATCTATTCGTGCGATAAAAAATGGCTTCTTATGTTTTACTCTCGAATAATCAACCACACACAGCTAATTTTTATCTGTGTCAAAATGAAAAATGAAACCACGTCACCTAGTTAATATAAGATTCAACACTACTCAGAAAAAAATACTTATTCAGAAAACCAATTTATGAGTGCTACACCCAGAAAAAAACATAAGGGGGTATAAGGGAGAAGATTTAGCTGAAGGAAAAACCGGGTTTCCATGTATATCATTAGCGTAAAAATAAACATGGGTTCGTTGATTTGTTGAGAAAATGAAGACCGGCCATATTTTTTCCACATAATGAAAATTCTTGTTCATTGACCAATCTCAATCAGCTATATATAAGAAAACTATTACATCTATGTCTAATATCCAATCAAATATCAGCCTATTAGAATTAACGAAAGTTTCATTCATCTGAAAAAATAATACATCACAATCACACACTTATAACAAATTTTCATGGGTGGGTGTATGAATATCAGATATCAACTTATTAGAGTTGAAATAAAATATTTATTTATCTGAAAAAACTGTTTCATATGTAGGTGTATCGATATTATGGATATCAACTTATTAGGATTAAAAAAATATTCATTTATCTAAAAAATAATGCATCACAATAACACATTTTATGGCAATATTTCATCCGTGAGTGCACTGAGTAGTCAATTTTAGAAAATGACCGGCATAAGGGCGTTAAATTTTGTCTGTGCAGAACAGAAATCTTCATGAAATTAATCTGGCATATATAATAATAAATATAGGTGGAACTTTTCTCAGAGGTCAATTACCCTAACACCAAACTGATATTTTTCTGCACTGGACGGGCGTTTCGCTAACAAGGTTAGCATCTTCAGGGGAAGTTGATAGTGAGTATCAATCTTTTTTTCTCCTGAAGTTGCTAACCTTGTTGGCGAAACGCGCGTCGAGTGCAAAAATATCAGTTGGTGGATTATTGATCTATAAAAAAAGTTTCAACTTTTACACCAAAGGTTCCAATCTCAAAGTTTATAATAGATATAGTCTAAGAGACGGTTTCATAAATAGATGAATACGCCTATAATGGCTTGCCTATAAAAATGTGATCCAGATTATATACAGTGAGATTCAAAAATCTTAAATTTCCGAACAGTGTACACGTGATTCAAAATTTGAATATTGATTTCAATTCTAAACAACTCCCTTGAATGAACTTTTTGATTATGTCAAAAATGAGATGTGGTTCACACCTGATCAAAATTTCTATTTTTCGTTCTCCCCTGTACACTGTTCGGAAATTTGAAATTTTTAAAACTCATATGCCAGTATTTTGCAATACACCAATGTTCATGAGGAATAAAATTTTCTGACAAATCGATCATAAAAAAGTTTTCCAAATGGTGGAATTTTTTGAATCTCACTGTATAAACTCTGGACCACATTTTGATAGGCAAGCCATTATAGGCGTATTCGTCTATTTATGAAACCCTATAAAAAGTATGTTTCATCCGATAAACAGATGGGTGAAGGTCAACCTCTATTCCGTCTCTTCGACTAATACTTTTATAAACCTTATCAAATAATTCAAACTATATAGCTCTACCCTTCAGTGGTATACTTATTTCATTCGATGAATTGCAGCTAGGTAGGTTCATATTGTATATTTTCATGAGCTTCCTGCTGTAACTGTGAATTGATAATATGGCGTGTTTGTGTCTCATCCAAAACCTTATTTTGGGAAGCCATGGCGAATTATTAAATTTGGTCAGAATGTTTGTGGTCTCTGGTGGCAACTTTTGCAAACGAAAAGTTGAAGGAACCTGAAAAACTGCATTCATAACCTTTTCCAGCGAATCCCGAGAGAGCAGGGAAAGCAAGCGGAAAATCGTCATAAGTTTGGTCAGGCGAAAAGTTTACAATGAATAATTCAAGATGACAAATAAAGTAAAACATCGTTGTTGTGTTTTCTTACTCACCAGAGACGAAAACAAGTTTTTTTTTAACCGGTACACGTTTCAGTACGAGATAATGTGGAGCAGGGACAAAGAATAATAATAATAGTTATTTGATGATGTTGAAGGTAAATATCAAACGCCATCGATCGAAGTTCTTGAACAATCATAATGAAATTTCAGTTTTATCCGTACAAGTAAATTTGGTGAGTGCTCAAAGTCAGTATAACTACTTCTCTTCGGGCTTGAAGGCCGTCGTTCTTCGGAATTTCTTCCTGACGTTTCGCTAGCGCGAGTGGCCAGCTTCTTCAGAGGCTTATTCATCTCCGATGACTAAACAGTTCGATTTCTCAAGGCGTATTTATATTGATGCAGGTAGTCTGGAGTGTTAATTACTTCTGTCGGGTTCGGGGAATAATCATCATTACTAGTTGCCGCACTACCTGCTGTGATTTCATTAGTTATTCTTGTTTTCTTCAGAATCGGATTCCAAATTCTGTTTAGAGTCAACGCTTCTTCCTTTCTGTTAAAATTGTCCGCATGTTTTTGGATCTCTATTGCCTCCCGCACCAGTCGGCTATGGTAACCCTGGTTGGGGGCAATCAGTGTGGCATTTTCGAACAGAATCTTATGGTCGCCCTCACTCAATGCGTGTTCCGCCACCGCCGATTTGTCGGTTTGCCCAGCCTGCAGTTCCTTTGATGCTCTTTGAGCCTTGTACCCATGGATCTTTTCGTAGTACCGATGTAAACCTTCCCACAGGTGCACGGAATGCGATTAACCCCTGCCGCTGACAGTGGGTCTCTTTTGTCTTTAGCCGACCTGAGGCTTTGCTGGATCTTCTTGGTCGGCTTGAAAACTGTTTTTATGTTATATTTCCCCAAGAGTTTTCCAATTCTGTCAGTGACCCTCGGGATATATGGCAGATATGCATTCGCATTGGAAAACTCTTGGGGAAATATAACATAAAAACAGTTTTCAAGCCGACCAAGAAGATCCAGCAAAGCCTCAGGTCGGCTAAAGACAAAAGTGACCCACTGTCAGCGGCAGGGGTTTATCGCATTCCGTGCACCTGTGGGAAGGTTTACATCGGTACTACGAAAAGATCCATGGGTACAAGGCTCAAAGAGCATCAAAGGAACTGCAGGCTGGGGCAAACCGACAAATCGGCGGTGGCGGAACACGCATTGAGTGAGGGCGACCACAAGATTCTGTTCGAAAATGCCACACTGATTGCCCCCAACCAGGGTTACCATAGCCGACTGGTGCGGGAGGCAATAGAGATCCAAAAACATGCGGACAATTTTAACAGAAAGGAAGAAGCGTTGACTCTAAACAGAATTTGGAATCCGATTCTGAAGAAAACAAGAATAACTAATGAAATCACAGCAGGTAGTGCGGCAACTAGTAATGATGATTATTCCCCGAACCCGACAGAAGTAATTAACACTCCAGACTACCTGCATCAATATAAATACGCCTTGAGAAATCGAACTGTTTAGTCATCGGAGATGAATAAGCCTCTGAAGAAGCTGGCCACTCGCGCTAGCGAAACGTCAGGAAGAAATTCCGAAGAACGACGGCCTTCAAGCCCGAAGAGAAGTAGTTATACTAATAACCTCGGCCGCGAAAGCCTTAACCATTTTGCTCAAAGTCAGTTTTCAATATAATTTTGGAAACTTGTTGACAAATAACGGTCAAAGAATGGAAAATATTTTATAAAGGTGTGAAAAAGTCCAATCCGCCGGTCAAGTGAAGTTTTTGGTGGATGCGAGAGTTGAAGTAGCGAAAGCTGATTGTAAAGCAGTGTGGAGTTGTTGTTGTGTACTGTGTGTCGATATCAGTTGATGAATTATTGTCGCTTAGATTGTTAGTTCCAAATAACCCAAGAAAAGCATATCGGTGACAGCAGTGGGATACAAGATTGCAAAAATTGGAGTTTCATTAAAAATAGGGGCTTAATGAGTATTTTTATTACAAAAATACGCAGTTAGAATAATCAAAATAGTAAGTAGAAGGGAGTCATGCAGATAGACCTTCGAAAAATTCAATATTCTGACTGTTATGAGCACATATATTTTTGAAGCATGTTTCATTTTCAAAAATAAGGCCACTTATAATGCCAACAGAACACATCATGAACATGTTACCAGATAAAAAAACCTGATTTCACCCCAGCGACATAGCACCGTTAGATATCAAAATGAATATATTGGATGCAAGGGCTATAATTCTCTGGCAGATCTGATAAAGAATGCAGCTTCTTTACCAATTTTCAAAAATCTGAAAAACATTTACTCTGCAAAAACTGGTACACCATAGAAGAACTTTTTAACTAGGAAACTTTAATTTCGAATGTATTTAATAATAATAATAATAATCTTTATTCACAAAAATCACAAAATAACTATAGGTAAATCACAAATATCACAATATTTAGTGTAAACAAAGCAGCAAAAGCCGAAGCTGATAAGTGTGTTAACACTTGTTTCAGCGTTAATTACTCAAATATTTCAAATATAAACTACTCAGGACAAAATATATCTGTATATATATATATAATGAGGGATGGATGTTGTGATGAAAGATGTCAATACCGTTTGTATATAAAATAAAATATGATGTTGAGTTGACATATATAAAATAAAATAATTGAAATATAAAACTATTGAAAATATAAATATACATGTGATTGAGGATGACGATTGAGTTGAAATTTGAGGTGAAATGTAGTGTATTGATATTTAGGATGGTTGGGTCTAATCATTTGCAACAAGGAGCTCGACGACAGCTCACCATGGAAAATTAGTTAATTGTATGGATCAAGGAAAGGAAATTGTGCAAATATTCAAGGAAAATTCGTGGCCACTCTGCCTGATTCAAGTACGTATTTTTTCAAATGAGTTTTGAACGAGTATACGCTTATTATTGTTTTTAAGTTCTCAGGAATTGAATTGTAGAATTTTGTAGCGAGGTATATGTATATGCAGTGGATATGCTTTTTATGTATGTGCGAATCAATGTATATTTATGTTTATGAACAAGTGTGTATATTTATATCTATGTGAATACGCATAGGTCATATTTTTTTTTCTATTTGTAGTTTGATTGTATTATGATGATTAGTTATCGTTCATATACTTTCACCTTTTGACATCTTTCACAATACCTCTGTAATTTTCATAATTTAATTGTTAAAATGAATTAATATATGAATGAATAAAAAGGGTATCGATATGTAAGGCCACTTGTCGAGAATAATGACTCTGGGGGCCTGTTTCACAAATCTTGCCATTTCAGCCCAAAAACACAATACATAAAAAAGTATGCGGAGCTGAAATAAGGCTTATAATGAATTTTCCTTATCTTATCACAAGAACCGAAGAATCATTCATTGAGGGTATATACATTAACTGATGTCTCATAAAACAGCGAAATGAAGAATATCTTGGGGTTTCATCGATAAATTAGTTTGTTTTTGTGAAATAATGTTAATCTGTTGTATTTTGAGAGTTGGTATAAGTGTTGATGACTAGTATCCATCAGTAATCTATGAATATTACAATATATATCATTCATTCAGACTGAGACCATATATTTCCGACCGCTGAACCCATTCAACGGCCGCAAACGGGGAAATACCAAATTTCCACTCAGCAAAACGATATTCCATAATTCGAACGTTCATCATCCACCATGCGTTCCAGTGATGAAATGGCCATCAATGAAGTGAAGCTTCCGTGACAATCGCACAAAAGCTCGAAAATTTCAATTCGCTCAGCCCATTATTTGTAAATACGCTTCCAGTACGATATCCGTCAGCGTTTCGAATCCCATTTCATTGTTTGCGGATTATTTCCGTGAACTGTTGCATTTTTCGTTGAAGCTTGGCCGGACAGATAGGCCGGAATAAAATTTGTGAGGACTGATTGTCAAGTAAGATGAAACCAAGGGCGGAATTGTGGGGGTAAATCCCCCATGCCGTCTTTCAATATTTGGGTATAGTACCCCAAATAGCACAAGTACGTCCAGTGGACGTACTGCATATGTACGGTGAGGATGCATTGTACGTATTTAGGACGTACTTTTGTCTCCGACAGACGTACATAAGACCTCCCTGCGACTTACCGTTTCCGCATAGTCGGTAATCCCAGGTACGTACTTTTCTAGTCCACACAGGACCTGAAATGTACAGAACGGGGAACTGTTTGGGACATTCCGAAAACGTACATTTTCCATTCTATATGCGCTATCCCAAGTAGAACAAACATATTTGACCAATATTGGTTCAATATTACGGGAATATTAACCTTATATTGTAGATGATATCAATAGTGGCAACAAAAAAATGTGAACATTCGGCGATATTAGATCAATATTCGAAAACAACGTAATGATATGTCATTTGATATCACTTAATGAATTTAAGTTTTCATATTCGGGATTATTCATTTCTTTTTTACCAAATAGTCAAGTTGGAAATTTTACTCATTCACGTGTACTAACCATCTAACCGAATACTTACCTGGAAAAACACCTGGCTGCTGCGGGGCTTGAATTCTCGACCTTTTCTATGGAGATATTATTGTCGACCACTGTTACGCTCTACGGCATGGAGACACTTGTTTTTAAGAAGGAGTTGAGTGCTATAGATGTGATGACTTCAAGTTAGTTTTGTTCGAGATAATATTAAAATTTTAGAAAGTTCAGTAACAATGAAAATATATTCGAAAAAACACTAAAGGATCACTGTCTCATGAGATGGCGGTTTGGAATATCAAACTTGCTGTCCAAAAAATTCTGTATGTAATTTTCTGGTATTTAAATTCACCACATGTCGATGTTTCAATTTTTTAAATTTTTTTAGGAATAATTCATAATGAATATTGCATTACCAATATTGATATATGTTTGAATACACTAAGTGATCACTCTCAAAATCCCAATACCCCTTGAACCGAAAGGGACCCAATACGTACGTTCTCGGGAGGTCCAAACAGTATGTACATACTAAAAGAAATGTAGAAAATGAAAGGAACCCAATCCGTACGTACTTGGGAGGTCCAAACAGTATGTACAAAAAAGTACGTCAACGAGACGTCCAGATAGTATGTACATACGATTTCCAAAAATGTACGTCATTACTATTTTGTCCCGCAAACGTTTCGAAATATACGTATCTGAAAGGGACTCAATATGTACGCACCTGGAAGGTCCAAATAGTACGAACATAGTTCTTCCAAACATGTACGTAAATGATACGTCTGAGCAGTACGTACATGGGATTTAGAAAAAAACACGTCATTGGTATGTCCCTAATTCATTCCAGAAAGTACGTACCTGAAGAGGAGTTAATGTAAACGTATCAGGGACACTTAATAAAGTACGTACATAGTACTTCCAAGCATGTACGTTTTTATTATATTCCGATTGGAACGGGACCAAGTATGTACCTACATGGGACGTCTAACCAGTATATACATGGTTCATCCGGTAATGTACGTTCTTCGGATGTCTCCTATACGTCCCGGGACGTATCGACGTAACTAGGACATAAATGGTTCGTCTTCAGGACGTCGTGTGCTATTTGGGACACTACGTAACGAGGAGGATAAGTAGCCTCTTACGCACAAGGGAAAATTGTGAGCACGAGGACTTGCCGAGAGCGGCAATTCGCAAGTACACGTAACTAGTTTCATGGAGCAGTAGAATTCTTACTGCAAGCGCAGTAAAATGCAAGTGCGCATGCTCCATAGAGATTTTGCTGCAAATGCAGTGAAAACTCCACTGCTCCATGAAAAGGGGTTGAAAGCAGTGGAATCTGTGATTTTCAATAATTTTTATGTCATTTGTCATTCATGCTATTTTTATTTATTGGTATTCGACTATGATTTCCAGAAACTACACCAAAAACCCAATTACATTGTTTGGCTGAGAGCCGATTAGTAGATTCCCAATCAGGTCTATTCTGCGGTGGCCTATTGATTCTTGAATATCATTAGATCATTGAAAAATATTCGAGAATGAGACCAATAATGCAATTTTGGCGCAAATCAAAATTTTTCAATAGATGTTACTCGAAGATATTTCAGAAATCTTTATGGTGTATATTTATATTCTTCTATAGCAGTTGTCGATTATTTTCAATAACCATTGCAATATTCAATATTGATAGTTATTCAAAAGATTCACCAGATAAGAGACCTGGAAATAATGATATGGAAAATCAACAAAATCAAAATAGAATTGGATGAACTGAATTGTTTATCTCAATGGAGTTCTATTTCATTATTAGACTAAATCGCTATTCAATCCATAGCGATGTTTGTACAGTACCTTGAAGTACTACCTTCCAAGCTCAAGTGTTTTCGTATAAATGGAATTGTATAAAATTCACCATTTTATTCATAACAAAACAATATTTTGTTCAATAAGAAATAATAACATCCTGATACTATTAAAGGTAATAATCTCAGACTTTTTGTTTCGAATAACATTTTTGTTCATGAGTCAATACGCTCAGAATCCGCGCAAAATCCTCACAAACGTCCTATTAATCCACGGTTATTCCGCAGCGATGAACATGCTCACAAATGGAGTAATTAGTCTAGCTTAACCTCACCAAACAAAACATTATCCACACTTTAAATACTAACCTACCCTCTAAATAAAACAAATCTGAACAATATTCAAAACTATGTAGAATATAAAAACTAATTGAAACAACAAATTCAAATAAAACGACAAAAGTTTAACTAATTTTTAAGAAATCCAAGAGCCTATGCACAATCGACCTTATAGATATTCAAAATGGCTAGGAAATTAACGAAATATCATTCGCTTTGAAGTTGAAATATTTCAACTGCTCGAGCAATGAAATCTGTCAAAAGCCACTGTACTTGCAGTAGTTAAGGGCCATGAAAATACACCTTTATTCTCGAGTTGCGTTCTGTACTTTTTTCTATTCCCACTATACTTGTGCGGTAATTCCTGCTGGTGTAGCATAAAATGTTCTGTTATGCTCGATAGATGAGATTTGGCATTATGAGTTTCTGCTTTCAAGTCGGGCTTAATGAACGAATATTGCATATTTTAATGATTAATGCAGACCTGAAATAATTGAAAATTACTGGAAAAATGTACTTTGATCACTTAAATATAAAATTTATTGAATGTATTTAAGCAATATTAATGAAGTATCACAAGTGGCAGTTTTCAGCTGGTTGATGTCATTCTCCCTTATTAGAATTATGCATTTCACACTAAATTATACATTATCACCCATACCGTAGAGATAGTATCAAAGATTAACTGGTTTATATCCAGAACTAGCAAACAACAAAAAGTAAATATACGCTCACAATAATGAAAGGTAGCAAAACTTCAAATTATTTCGCTGGAATGTTTCCAAACTTCTTGAAAATCTCCACTATCGCTATTAAAGCTCAAACACACACAAAAATCATAAAAAGCCAAAATGACTGAAAATTCAACACAACAGCCCCATATAGGTAAACACATGCAAATTAGAGTATGGCAATCTAACCATTGAGTGTTCTCGCAAAAGTCGATATGTGGCGTATCTATTATTTTCTATCGCGATTCCCTCATTTTAAATGATCAACGAAGCAATGGATGACAGCAAGTAGGTAAAACAATTGCTTGCTTCGTACAGTAACAATCCACAAACTGTTAGACAATAAATTTAATACAAATATGATTTTATTTCAATTTAAGCGAGGATTTGAAATGAAAATTCGCTGAATTTGCTTTTTGTGGAAGTGAATGTAGTCATGGGATCAAATCTGTCAAATCAAATGTTACATATCCCCATCATTTTGAAAAAAAAATCCAAAAGCGGCTGCCATTAATTTAGAACACACGTGTATTCTAAATGAGCCATCATCTAGCATAGCTAGGGAGTAGAAATAGATATTTAAGGCTGTTCGTTGAATTATTTTTTGGCTTTCTTATCCGACTCGAAAAAAAAAAAAATTACATGTCCTCCGGTCTAATATAACCACATAGGTGAGCGGTATAACCCGCATTCCACACTTTTGCTTATCCTTGTAAAAATTGATTAATCTTTCCGGAGCGCCACATCAAATAGTAGTTATAGCCTGCTATTACCCTCACAAGATATACTTCTGGATTGATTCATAAATGAGTGATGATATTATAAACCATGTTCTCGTTTTTAATGACGAATCATTGATTTCAGTTATGATATACCTACTATTGAAGAACATGGAAGGGTAGTTCATTCGACGAGTAGACATAAATAAATGACCCTCCAAATTCTGTTCAAACAAAATATGGTAAGTTCAAAACTGAAAAAAAAAATACTGGCGTTTCGAGTGCAAGAACTCCCAGCAATAGTATTTATAGTCGACCCAATTTATATTTTAAGGTTGCAAACCTGGTAACATTGAGGAGAGATGCTTTGGAAACTATATTGAAAACTTCAAAAGCGTACCTAATTTTTCAAAATATTTCTTTGAATTTTACTCTTCGAACTCACAATAAACCGAATACCATATATATTGTCAGTAATTAGAGGATATAAATGAAGAAATTAATATTTGCAGAGGGAAATTTAAATTAATTATGTGTTTCTAATAGGGATTGCGAATAGACGAATTTGATGAATGAGTCAAATTCTGCGGAAAATAATTTTCAACCCATTTTTTGTGTTCAGTTTTCTTCAAAGTTCAATTAAATAATGCTCTCATTTCTCTGAAAATTCCTGATAAGTTACAGAAAATGACGTATCCTTTTGAACTGCGTAATATAATATAAATCGTTTTAGGGTATGTAACGCCATGTATTCCGGATAAAACTGCTCCTTGCACAAGAGATGTGTTGTAATTAGTGCCAAGATGAATTTTTACCATTGGTTGGTTTGTTTCTGATCCATATCAATGATTTGCTCGAGAAAACATCTTGTTCAGTACATAGTTATGTGGACGACAGTACTCTTCATACTAATTTCTCTTCCAGAGTCCCCATACCAGCTCGAAAAACAAAAATTCAAAAAAAAATTCACATCAGTAAAATTAACAATGACTTGGTAAAAATAATAGAATGGGTCAACATGAACTTAGTGGAGTTTAATGCTAGGAAAACCCCGGCATGCCTCTTCCCAAGGAAAGCCGATCTATCATCATCAAGTATTCAGATATCAGGAATAACTATTCCTACAAAGTCAAGTATCATGATGCAAGGAATTACGATCATTAAAAATCCCTCATGGAAAATCCATATGAGATCGATCGCTGAAGGTGCTTTCCAGAAACTTGGACTTCTATTTCGTACGAAGAAATACTTCACTTCTCACCAGCTTCTAATGTATTACAAGGCTCAGATACGACCTGTCTTGGCACCAAAACATTCATTGAAGCTTCTCGATTCTATCCAGAGAAAGGCAATCCGTCTTGTTGGTGATTTTTCGCTCACAGACTCGCTCACTTCATTGGAACATCGTAGAAAGGCCAGAGGCTTGTCTCTCTTCTATAAATATTTTCACGGTCGGTGGTCTTCTGAATTATTATCAATCGTTCCACCCTTGGCAATATCTACACGGATGACTTGACGAGTACAGAATTCCCACCCCTTTGTTGTGAATTTGGAGACTTGTCGAACCTCTTTTGCTCAGGGATCTTTTTTCTATAGTACAGTTGAGCTTTGGAACTCCTTGCCGAATCCATCCAATTTTGTTGAATATTTGGGATCAACAACAGCCACAGGAATTGCGCCACATACTTTTTGGTTTTAACAAGTATGCTGTTGACTATCTAAACTTATTTATGTAATCTGTGGTCGTAGTTATTAAAGAAGTTTGTAGTTTTTAAGGGAAAAAGTGAGTACATATATCTTTTTCTGTCCGTGTTATAACTCTATAATATGGTAGCTCGTTGGCAGGTGGGGTAGCTAGTTTTGTATAAAATGCGTTTGTATGTTCACGTCAGCGAGAATCTAAGCGATGAAGTTTAACAAAATTCATTACTTATTGAAAGATTCCATGTCACTATCACAAATAATCTGAATACTAAATGGTTCATCACCACTATCGAGAACTGACGCTGACTTGTCGCTTCTAGAAGTTTAATGATTTGTTCACTTAACTTTTTGATGACCATTATTGTGTAGGGTGACTAGAAAAACAATACGGTATAATAATAAGACGTTTATTTGTTTCAAATAGGAATATCCTAATATACAAACAATAGCTAAGTAAAGCATATCTATAAATGTACATGAACAATTATCAAAAACAATACCTAGAATTGTATAATATAAAAAAAATATTATAAAGACACAATAAAATGAACCCAATCTAATTGCAATGACTATTTTAATGAGTATTGTAATGTTAGAATGGTATGACAACTACGGAAGAGATCTTATGTGAGTTATGAGTTTTTTTTTGAATTGATGAACACTAGTGCACTCTTTTAAAAATACTGGAAGTTTGTTATATTCTTTCAGGCCCTTATGGAAAAGGGATTTCATTGTAATAGATAAGTTGGCTCTCGGAATATGAAACTGCTGTTGAATACTAGCTCGTGTTTGGTAGTTATGTACTTCAGATCGAAAAGTGCAAAAATCCTCCAAATAACTGGGCAACAAATTATGTAGGAATTTGAATATGAAAATCATGGCCATTTGATACAACCTCTGGGAGACAGATAACCACTGTAGGCAGTCTAACATATTTGAAATATTCGCGTATCTATTAACTCTCAAAATGACTCGCATGCCACGATTTTGCAGTTTCTGTAATGCTGATGTCTTGTTCAGATCTAATGAGTACAGAATGCTGGCACAATAATCAAAATGTGGCTGTATAATGCTGTTATAAAGAGTTATTTTCGAATACATCGTAAGTTTTGCTGAAATCCTTGAGAAGAAATACAGTTTCTTTGAAATCTTTTTGGATATATAATCAAAGTGAGCACCGAAGGTCAAACATTCATCGAGCATAAAACCTAAATATTTAAATTCTTTCACAAATTCTATGATTTCACCCGCAATCCCCACGCTAAAATCATCTGCATTCACTGATGATAATTTGTGACGTGTTGAAATTATCATACACTTAGTTTTGGAAGTATTAAGTTTTAGTTTATTTTTGTTCAGATATGAGAATATTTTTTCCAAGTTCATATTCATTTTATCGACTGCCACTTGAATGTTAGGATCCGAAATCGACAACAAGGTATCATCCGCAAATAGGTTGATGAAGTCACAATCGTGAATAGAATGTATGTCATTCATATAAATTATAAAAAGTACAGGACCTAATACACTTCCTTGAGGTACTCCATATGAGGTGTTACGAGGATTCGATAGGCTCTGATTTATTTTGGTGATTTGTTTGCGATCAGATAGATAGTCTTCGAACCATTGAAGAACAACACCTTGAATGCCAATTCGCTCTAATTTTTTCAATAAAATACCTCGGTCAATTGTCTCGAAAGCTCTTTTCAAGTCCAAGAATACTGCCACAGTGTAGTCACCCCTATCAATTGACTGCTTCCATTTTGTCACCGTTAATTGAATGGCAGATTCACATGAGTGAAGTTGTCTGAATCCAGATTGGAATTTTGATAGAATTTGATTATTCTCCAGATATTCGATAAGCTGACCATATACTGCCATTTCTAAAATTTTCTCCACGCACGGTAAGGTATTAATAGTCTATATTCCCCAGATTTGATGGTGTTTGGAACCTTTTGTATTGGTACAAGGGTGCTAGTTTTAAGTTTATTTGGGAATCTACCTTTTTCCAAGGAAATATTTATGAAATGTAACAGTGCATGTCCTATCACACCGAAAGTTTTCTTGATGAATTTAGAATCAATAACATCATCACTATATTTCATTTCTAGATTATTTATTATTATGGATAAGTCTGATAATGCGAGTTTTTTAAATGAATGAATGAATGAATAGTTCGCTGGAGTCGAATTTTGACTGGCTGAATTATCATTGACATCGTTTATACTGTTAACAATTTCTTGAATGCTATCAATGAAATAATTATTGAACGATTCAGCAATTTCATTACCGATTTTGTAGATTTTAGATTCACCATTTACATCAAACTGAATACCACCGCTGAAGGGAGCTGTCGCAGTTTTTGATTCGATCAATATTTTCAGTGTTTTCCACATGATTCTAGGGTTATTTTTGTTCTGATCAATTTTTTCATAGAAGTATTTTTTTTCTTTTTGTCTCATTAAATTCACACACTTATTTCGTAACATTCTATAATTTTGCCAATTCGCTTCAGTTTTGTTATGTATGAACCTTCTATAAGCCATATCCCGTTGCTCCGAACTAATTTTGACCTCTATATCATACCATGGAACGCTGTTTGATTTTATCTCATATGAATGAACTGGAGCAATATTATCTACTATCGATTCACATTTTTTCTTAAAGTCCTCATAGTATTCATCAACGTCAACACAGTCTAGCAAAAAGTTACATGATATTAATTCGATATTCATTCTTTCCATGTTGTGTTCATTCAATTTCCTGAAACTTTTCGTGATCTTTTGTGAAAAATTAAAATTGGGGTAGCTAGTTTTGTATAAAATGCGTTTGTATGTTCACGTCAGCGAGAATCTAAGCGATGAAGTTTAACAAAATTCA
Organism: Zygogramma bicolorata; assembly: GCA_032362365.1. Classification (NCBI taxonomy): domain Eukaryota; kingdom Metazoa; phylum Arthropoda; class Insecta; order Coleoptera; family Chrysomelidae; genus Zygogramma; species Zygogramma bicolorata. The sequence continues at coordinate 272,460 of JAVJAQ010003734.1, forward strand.
TTACTTATTGAAAGATTCCATGTCACTATCACAAATAATCTGAATACTAAATGGTTCATCACCACTATCGAGAACTGACGCTGACTTGTCGCTTCTAGAAGTTTAATGATTTGTTCACTTAACTTTTTGATGACCATTATTGTGTAGGGTGACTAGAAAAACAATACGGTATGCTACAAAGTATGTGCGTTTGACACCATATATACGCCGTCATTTCATTGACTTTTACTGAAGCAGAATGAATCCACCCAGTGATCCTCAAAGTGCAGAAATGTGCGGCATGAGTAGATAATATAAATCAAAGGCGCGTCCGACGAAATTTCTGTGCCATCATCCTTCCATTATATTAATCACGTCCAGCTACCCTCGGACCACATAACCGTGAAACGAAAATTAGAAAGAATCATTTCGAATACGAATCAGAGAGGCAGATGGCAGATGTTTCTCGCCACATCGAGATAAGGCATGCAAGGCCCACTTGGAAAGCTACTCCAAAATGCCATCTGACTGATGGCATATTGTACTCAAGTGAATAAATTTTTCAATAATGTTTTTACTATGTAAGTAATTTCGTGTCATGGAGCGTCTTATGTGATGTAATCTGTATTTGAAATGGTCAAAGCTCAAGATTAACATTATTCCTTATGATTATGCTTATACTCACACTTATTTTTTCGTATATAATAGTTAAATACTCTGCCAGCTTCAATCGTTTAAATAACGGTCCGCTATGGGTTGCTATGGAATTTGTTCAGCACCAAAATTAATAATTTCGCATCAAATAAACTGTACGAAAAGTTGTTGATGATGTGCGAGCAAAAGATGTTACTGGCGTATGAATCAGAAATGGAAGTAGCTGAAGCACTATCAAAATAGTGCCACACATAACTCAAAATCAATTTATGAGAGAGAATATAAGGCTTTCAATACATGGAGGAAGTTGAAAAAAGTCGATAGGGCCAGTGACGTGAAAATAAAATTTTTCTAAACAGTAACACCGGTTTTATGCATCAGTTTTAAATAATAAGTAATGAGCTTTGAGTAATAAGGAATGTAAATAATATCGAACTCTCTTATGACAATTTCATAAACTTTCCCATTGAAAAGTGAAGGTTGAAATTCTTATAGCTATTACTTGAGCTTCTTTCTTATCAGTTGAAACGGCGCTGCATAAATCCAGGGTTACTTTGGTGTAAAAGTTTAAACTTTTCCTAGAGATCAATTACCCTAACACCAAACTGATATTCTTAACACTCGACGCGCGTTTTGCTAACAAGGTTAGCTTCTTCAGGTGAAGAAAATTGATACCAGGACAATTTCTTCGTAGTATCAATTTTCTTCTCCTGAAGATGCTGATCTTGTTAGCGAAACGCGCGTCGAGTGCAAGAATATCAGTTTGGTGTTAGGGTAATTGATCTCTAGGAAAAGTTTCATTGTGCTATGGAAAAAAAGACCCTCTTATGCGAATAACCGAAATCGAATTGGTCAATACTTGATGAAAATCAATGCATGATAACGTAATTACACGTGTTTCACTATAGAATAGCTCAACATCGCTGATTCCTTCTTGTGCCGATCTGCTTTGGGTTTTAATCATAGAAAGTCATGAACTTGTCCCAGTCCTATCTATCATATTATAGTCACTAAACTTTGCGATTGTAATTGTCTCATATCACCTGATGAAGCACTTAGAGAGGTCCTTAGATTATTTTGAGTCCAATTATGGTCACATATAGTTAAATTTTTAAAATTACTCTAAAATAATGAAGCAGGCATAGAAACATTCGTAAATGCCACATTCTGATCCAGAATTTTCTCAAAAATGTTAAAATATTCAGTGTGTTTCATTGCAAAATTCCAAACCAGATTCACGAGAAACCAAATTCGGAAAGTGAAAAATATGAGAAAACTCACTCCTTTTCACTTAACTTTACCAAATCTCGTTGTAATCCCGGAAACTATGACTCATTTTATAGATTCTTTGACACCCAGTACGAAAATGTCTTATACCGCTGGAATACCGGTGTGTAGTAACGTTTTGATACAGATGAATATAGTTTGCAACAATAAAACTGTCTTCAAAAATTACTCATTGGTTTTGGTAGCCGATGCGTATAAGAAAACATTTGATAATCCGGGAATTATCGAAAGCCTTTCTAATCGATTATTACAAATATTTTTGAAGTTGATAGTTGATATTTTTCGACAAAATTGCTTCATACGGTACTTGTTCTTATATCGAGTACTCGATACGCATCTACGTTTATAATGGCTGATCAGGATTATTCTGAATGGCCACTTAAACAATCTTCATACAAAGCACACATTTTCTATATTGGTCAACGTAGTTGAATATGGAATAGAAATTATATTGCGTATGGGTCCCATCGAATATCGATCCAATAACCGAGTGATATGTACTTGAGTGATCCTAATAATCGAATTCGTATGATAGATGAATCATTCGAATACTAAGACAAATCAATGAGTTCAACCGACTGATCTGATAGATTATTAATCCATTGACTCGTTTGGAAAGTACTCTTTTCTTCCGTAGTTTGAAAGAATTCATCGGACAATTTCATATGAATGAAAAACCTTCTCTACGTTACTGACAAACTCATGCGTGCACTTTCATATCGCTCGGAACAATTCGAACTTGCCCAGCGCTACACAGAACTGTGATTGTCAAATCACAGAACACAATGTGTATAATGTGTCAGTACGTCAATGATCAAAATCGCAGAAAAATCTAAGGTTAACTTTGAAAATTTTGAAGTCAATATTTACATCGAATAAAACAAGTACAAAGTCAGTAGAATACGTGGAAAAAAGTCCACTCATGATCAATTTATTTTCATTTTTAGATGGAGATTCATGATGCCTTAGACGATCACTCCCGAACGATTATTCATGTAGATCTAGACTGTTTCTATGCCCAAGTTGAGATGAACAAAAATCCTAAGCTGAGAATGCTTCCTTTGGGCATACAGCAGAAAAATATCGTAGTTACAAGCAACTACGAAGCCAGAGAATACGGCGTTAAAAAGTGTATGCTGATAGAAGATGCCTTAAAACTATGTCCAAACTTGGTTCTGGTCAAAGGCGAAGACTTACATGATTACAGACAAATCTCTTACAAAGTAACTGCACTTTTGCAAAAGTATTCTTGTCTAGTGGAACGTTTGGGGCTCGATGAAAATTATGTAGATGTTTCAAGTCTTGTTAGTGAAAGGATGGAAACTGACTCGAGTTGTGACATTATTGGCCATGTTTTCGGAGATACCTGTGATATGTGCGATTGCGGCTGTTCTGAGAGACTCCGAATCGGTACAAATATTGCCCAAAACATTCGAGATGAATTGAAAATTGAGCTTGGGTTAACATCCTGTGCAGGAATAGCACATAACAAACTTTTAGCCAAAATCGCTGGTAGTAAAAACAAGCCAAACCAGCAGACAGTGGTCTTTCCTAATAGTGCTGTGGAATTAATGTTAACTTTGGATAAGGTTTCTAGAATACCTGGTATTGGTGTAGCTCTTTCTGAACAGTTGAAGAACTTGGGCATCAAAACAATTCAAGACCTCCAAACTTGTGACATATTTAAACTGAACAGTGTTTCAGGTCAAGAAAAATCGAAACTTATATATGATATGTGTTTTGGTATTGATCGTAGCCCTGTTAAGTCATCTGGTAAACCGCAAAGTATTGGCATTGAGGATAGCTGTAAGTCAATTTCAGCAGAAAGAGAAGTGAGAGAGAAACTTGGACAGCTTTTGAGTAGGCTATTGGTTCTGGTGGCTGAAGATGGTCGAATACCAAGAACAATCAAATTAACTGTACGTAAGTTGGATAAGAAAAGTAAAGTCGGAGTCCGAGAAACTAGACAGTGCAACATAAACTCATCGATTTTCAATTGCAGTGATGTTTCCAAACTAGGGCAGAGTGCTTTGAATAAGATCATGACAGTTGTCATGCGTTTGTTCAATAAAGTAGTGGACGTCAGTAAACCTTACCATTTAACATTACTTGGTATGTCATTCACCAAGTTTTTAGAGCGACCCAGTGGGAAGAATGCTCTGACAAACTTCTTAGTTAAAGATATTGAAGTGCAGTCAGTAACCAACATTGAATGCTCTCATGAAATGCAGATGATATCTGAACAAAGCCCTTCAACCTCAGCTGAGGATAGTCCTGAAAAAGATGTGAGTCCTATTCCAAAAAAAATCAGAATCGGTGAAGTGATTGCAAAAAGACCTTTCGTGAGAGAGACAGAGGATTGTGAATCGCCATTGAAGTTGAGGGTGGCAGAACTGAGGTTGAATTCCATTGATAACTCTACAGATACCAACCATAATATTTCATGTCCTCCTGATGCTGACGAGGAAGTCTTTCGTGCCTTACCGAGAGATTTACAAGAGGAATTGTGGGAGGAGTACAAGCAAACTAGAGAAAGAGACAAGCCCACTACCCATCAAGACAAAAAGGTCAAACCAAATTGCATTCTCAACTATTTGGTGAAACGATAGACGAAAGTAAGAATGGACCTTGAAAAATACTGTAATCCTGCCACTTTTTTTAAATTTCTCTAGTACAAAAGTTATCCAGTTGTCAATATCTCAAGCTGTATTCCACTGGAATTTACCAATGTCAGTTTGTTTTTACTGATCTGGTGAATTAGCTTTAATTTTAGTCAATTTCAGATTGCTTTGGGCAAGTTATTTTATTGTTTTAAAAATTATGAACTGAAATATTTTATGGAATATGTATTAACGCAACATAGGTATATGCGTAGGTAACATTGTTTCATGTCATACTGCTATGTATGTGTACTTGTTTGAAATTAGTGATCCTTAGGTTAGTGTCCAGTCTTCTTATCTGCATTTCTGTGTTAGAAATTACTCTTGGTTGTGGTTGAAGGTCAAATGAAATTTACCATAACAGATTACATCCCAATCTTTTTATATTTGAGAAGTTATATTTTGTATCCAAATGCAAATAAAGGATTATTTTTTCCAGTGTGGTTATTTTTATATTTTCGATTGAAAACGTACAAAACAGATTATTTGCTTGATAATAGATAGATAGAATTTATTGGTCTTCATATTACAACTCATGTACACTGAGAGACAACACACATAATTTGTTTAGACACGTCACAACAAGATAAATGAAATTTAAAATTTACAAATCTTATTCTAAACATCGTACACAATAAATAATTACATATATATCCAAATTCTTATACAGTCACTTTTGTGCTTAGATTTCCATTTAGCCTTTTGATCAAGCTGACAAATCTGCTTCAAAAACCCCACTTATTGAGTAGAATGCTTGGCTAATGAGAGCCTGCTTCACCACAAATTTAAATTTTTTTATTTGATAGTTTTTCCATTCTTTTGGCAGAGCATTATATATTTTGCCATATAATGCTTCAGTTTGTTTTCGGTATTCACTAGATTCATTTTTGCTGTTCTAATGACATCTTTACTTTTGGTATTGTAATCATCTATCCGTGCCCCAGTAGTGTTTTGTCTTTATTTTTATGAACATATAAGATTGCTTCAAGTATATATAAACTTGTTACTGTAAGAATCTCTAATTCAATAAAGAAAGGTTTTGCATGCACTCTGTAGTTAGCTCGAACCATCTCTCTGATTATTTTTTTGGGGTTATGAAGACGTCATTTGCTGATGATACCGACCCCCACAATAATATCCCGTATTGTAGATGATGTATTAGACCAAAATATGCAATTTTGAGAACATCTTTGCTCACTACGATTCTCATTCTCCTCAGGGCAAAGCGACCTTTAGAGATTTTTTCATTTATTTCTGTGATTTGGGATTTCCAGCCAAGATTGCTGTCTATATGAAAACCTGAAATTCTCACATTTTTTTCGTTTTCAATGTTCCTTTGTTAAAATCAATAATTTTTGTTTTATCTTTGTTCAGACACAATACATTTGCATTGAAATATTGTTCATATTTTCATTTTGCTTCATTTGACAAATCTTCAAGTTTACCGATATTACTAGATTCAATTATAAATGTAGTGTCATCTGCATAGAGAAACGTATCAGCTATATCAACATATAATGGCAAATCATTTATGTATAAAACGAACAGAAGAGGACCCAACACAGATCCTTGGGGAACACCGTGTTTGATTAACTGTATATCAGATGTAATGTTGTTGTGAACAATATATTGACTTCTACCAGTAGTTATAAATGATTTTAACAAGTTTATTGCTGAACCCCTTATCCCATATTTTTCTAACTTATTTATAAGCATATCGTGGCATACACCTATCAAATGCTTTGGATAGGTCGCATACCATAGCTCTGGTTAATATACCCATGTCTTTATTTTTTGCTACTGAATGAATATCTGTTACAGCTTGAGTGGTTGAATATAACTTTCTAAAACCATACTGTCTTTTACTGATAACTTTTGAAAAACAACATATTACCTACATAGGGAAAACAAAATGGTAGAAGCAGTGTGAAACAATCCAAAGAAAATTACCTATTTTCATATGAACACTTTTTTTGTGTTTTTTCGAAGAACCATTCATTACAATTTACAATGCAATAAGTACTTTTTTTGGGCTTTTCCAAATGAGCACAGTTGACACAGAATGAATCAGTATGTTGATTGTGATGAGATAACACTACGACTTCGAATAAAGTTGCTATGCACGGTATGCAATACATATTACACGTTCCCATATAAACTTGTGATGTTGGTTGCCTGGTTACTAATCCTAGCAGGTGAAGGTTTGTACTTTTGATACACAAACCCTTTGGTAGTAATGTACGTTTTCCGGGTTTGCTTACTTTCGAAACAGGAAATGGATTACCAAAATCAGTAAAGCTCTTCGGCAATCAAGAATGTACGCCAACCCTGGCACGCACAGGGTTGTAACCCCTGGGTGCAATTGTTGCTTATTGTTTTGTAATTTGTTATTGAATTACTATAATTAATGCATGTGAAACATTTGTCACAACACGTAGGTGCAATAGTGGCCATGCATGTCTGTCATTGCTACCAGTGTTTGCATTATATTGATATGGTGGAGTTCTGGGAAATGTAAATAATTTGCAGTGCTGGGTATGTGCCACTCGTTGCAGCTATGCGTATGAAGGGTTGCCGAGAACGTTCTTGGTTGCAACCAACGCATAAACGTCCACAACAAATCACATATTGCTGATTTACTTTGCGTTACCATGGTAAAAATATGTTTTATCCCCACAGCAATGTCACTTCATTACATCTTTGTTCTGAACCAATCGAAAACATTCATTTCATGGACAGAAATAACTTGAGCCCTAAATGGCATCTACTTATACTGCAACCTTTACGAAAATCGTTTATTTGGGTATCTACTATTCAATTTCTTAAATTTGATTTAGACATTGAAATATAATGTAGGATATAAAAAAATCGTTTGCAATTTCATGTAGACGAGACAAATTACCAGACTCACTTTTGCCGAACAAATATCGGGATCGGGGTTCATATTCACGGCGATATAATCAGTGAATTGAAATGAACAATAACGATATTCAACGCAAAACTGTAACTTCGTTGTTGGGCAACGTGATTCTTGTTTCAAAATTGATTTCTTTCTAGTCTTCGAAAGAACATAATGACGGATATTTCCCTCATATATAAAATGTCCCATAAGAGCAATGCAATTATCGAAAACTGACAGCGGTAATTGCATTGTATCAAGTCACCATAACAACACATTTGAAACCGTATCGCTAGACGTCAGTAAACAACACAAATAAATGTCAGATATAGACTTCAAATATAGAAGAACATTTCGCGTTTTGGTGAGTGCTCCATACAATCTATAGAGAAAAGTATAAATGAACAGGAAATAATATTTCCTTGAGAATTTCTTTATTCGTGAAATATTCCAATTAATTACATTCGTGCATAAAAATGACCAGATAATTTTGCATTCAAGCGTGATATATTATACAAATTGCATTCGGTTATTTTCATATTTTGTAAAATAGCCCTCGTCCTTCGGACTCGGGCACTTTCGCCAATATATGAAAATAAACTCTTGCAATTTCTAGATATCACGCTCTCTTGCAAAATTATCGGTAATTTTTATGCACTCGTGCAATTATAACCGAAAATTGCACTAATGAAATGCTTATTTCCTTTGGCGTTATTATGGCAACTCAGGTATTTTCGACGTTTTTATCGGAATTTTTTGACATAAGCAGAGCATATTTTGTTTGACACAACAGGTCACTTACCCACTTTGAGCAGAGGTAAACAAAATGAACGTTCAAATATAGGGCACTAGAAAAATTTAGCAGGCCAACGAAAATACAATGATAATCCACATCTTTATTCACGAGCCACTGACACGGTAGTTTTTTGAACGAATAGATTCATTTTGTTGAAGCTCACAAAATAACCTACATCAAATGTGACAGAACAAGGCAATTTCGATTCAATTGTTCAATCTGAGATGTTTTACAAAGCCTATCTTGACGAACTTTGAAACTCTAAAACAGGAATTTCAAATAATTCGTTGAAGTTCTATAAGGTGTGTAATTTTCTTACCGAATACCACGCGTACTGGAATTATCCTTGGGAATTTTTTCTTGCTCACGAATATTTTAAGAAAATCATTAAAATATTCGTGAGCTCGAAAAAATTTCCGGTAATAATTCAAGCACTACTAGTGATATTACAAGTAAAAACAAACAGCATCTAAAACAATACTGAAATTACCACTGGCAACACTGCACTAATATTCATTTTCTATTGGCTACTAAACTCACTCGCATGACTTCACCAACCAAATTTTTTTCAAAAATAAAAATTTACCTATATCTTGGACTATTACGAAATATACAAAGATGTAACAAACGTGTTTCGTCATCAATTTGAATTTCCTTTCCGACGAATGAATAAAAAAAATTCATGATGAGCCCATTATTGCTAATGTTTATAGAAGTTATTCAATCACAAGTTTACAAATAACAAAACTGTTGTTTGTTATTTACTCAATCGCAAGAATATAATGAACCACTTCGAAAAAAATACTACTCAGTATCAAAACAATTAGGCTTTCTCTTCTTTATTTCTCCCATTGTTCAAGTTTTGTGTGATATTTCTGTTTGGAGAGTAGGTTGTTTTTTCAAAATATCTAAAATAGGTGTGAATAAAATGAAACTTTTTGAACAGGCCTCAATTTTATTGGACGAACTATATAAATATAAAGATATACATTTGTGTAAATACATATTAAATCCTTCAATTTGAAATACGTAACAAAAATATGTACATTTCAATACTCATAATATAAAAAATATGTATCAACAATAGAAAGTATTTTTCAATTTTCGGTGAGAAGACTATAAAGTCGGTAGATTGAAACTAAAAAATATATTTCTCTTTTCTCAATCACGTTTAAAACACTGAAGACATTTTTCAGACAATGACAGAAATTGAAAATTAAATTATATACGAGTGTGTGAATTTTATTAAAAACTAAGAACGACAAAATATACTAGGTTCTACTTAGAATTCAACTATCCGAAAGCATTGTTTTACTGATTATAACATTTGTATGTATAGTCAGCATCTAAAATGTAAATTGGCAATAGAACTAGATGAACCTTCCTGATTTGTCAAAATCGCGTTTTAAAATTGTAGGCATTCTAAAAAAAATTTGGCATCAAATTGATGAACACGAATTATTTCGAACCTGTGAATTACATACTCAATATTCAATCCATTTCATATAAATTTTATTTGAAGGATGAATGAAAAAGCCAGTAAAAAAATGAAATTCTAAATACCACAGTTTCTAAATGTACTGGAGTATAAACCAATGGATAATTCTGAAAGTTTCCCTTCAGTTCAAACACCCATTGAAAACTCGTTAAAAATCATATTAAAAAAATAAGTATGTTTGTTTCATTCTTTAACAATATCAGACAGCCGGAGTTTAGAGTCTGAGAATTTGAATAACCTTTTTATAATAATATTTTGGCTATATTTGCCGCAGTTGAAAGAATTTCATGTGACAAATATAAAAAAAGGTACTTTATTGATCTTTTCCAATTTGGAATAAAACCCAGTACAATCAACCAAAATGTTATTGAATGTTATAAAATTATCACTCTTTGGTATCAAGCTGATCAAGTTTTTAATAAACTGAATTTGAACCTGGAAAGCATTTTGAATTAATCTAAATATATTTTTTAACAGTTTCCCATAATATCAATCTATTGGAATGAAAGTCAAAAGTTCAAAAAATTATTACAAATTATGAAAAATGAAACTGATACTTCTAAATTTCGAAAAATTAAAGCAGGGGCTCACAATGATATAATTCGATGTCATACTAGTTCATTATCGTGTTTTTATTGCTCAGTTACGAACTACTTAACAGTGCACTTTATGTTCGTGCGGACATAAAGTTCACTTTGCGACCCAGGCGGGCATTTAGTTCACTTTATGACCTCCACGGGCTCTAAAGACAAAACATTTACTGGATGTTAATGTTCAAATTCTTACTGCGTTGCCCTAGCAACCATAGTATCTGGTAAAAAAAATAATTTTTTTTATAATTTTTGCAGATATTCATACTTGCAATAACGAATTAGTATGACATAAAGCTTGTTATGCACCACGGCACCTAATAGACTCTCGGCCAGAAGCCCTCGGCTCTGTAAGATGTTGCCCGCAGGGCATGAACATCTACTTTATACCCTTGGTACATAAATAACCATTTGAACAATAAACTTCCCTGAGCAGGAATGTTAAAGCTGCTAAGATTCAATTTCCAAAACCTAAATACATCTTGCATTGATAATAATTACTTTACATATATTATCTCGAAAAATGAAGGTACCTACCTATACATTTGAGAAAGCCACAAACATCATCTTTGAGCTTCCTTCCTTCGAAGACTTACGTATATGAAGAAAAAACTACCAACTCGAAATCAGACCTCTCATGAAATGATTTCAAGTAACATAAAAGGTCCGACTTTGCGTAGGTATATTATTTCTTTATAATGTCTTCCAAAGAAGGAATTGCAAAAAGTAAGGTTATGGGGGGCTTTCTTTCAAGGTTACAAATGTCAAGCACAATAAGGCATTCCAGATACTTCCGCCAGAAACTTTCGTTTGTTTTTTTTCAAAAGAGTGTGATTTCCATGGTAGAACTCTTGTTTGCCACCCAGACATCACGTGATCTGGAATGACTATAATACCTTTAATGATGACCCAAACCCAAAAATATTCAAGGCATTCATGATCCAACTCAGACTGCAACAGAAAATTAACTATAAAAAAGTATCAAAACAAAAATACATACTCATGGGACAAAGGTAACCATTGCTTGTTTTGAACCATTGGAGGACTTAAAAATTCAAGAATTGCAAACTGTAAAACGGTTCTAAATTAACAGTGCAATAATAATTGCCGGCAACAAAAATTACCAGAAATAATTGCACGCAATGAATATTGGAAAGAATAAAGATGCTCTAAAAAATAAAATATGAGCTCTCACAAGAAACAACAAATATATTTCACAAACCTGAGAGTAACCGAGGAACGTTCGATGATGCTTTTTAGTATTCATAAACCTAGTGAAATTTGATGCATCAATAATAGTTGGCATCTGAATTGAAGTTTCAAATTGAAACTGAAGAGTTTTCAATCAAAACATGCGAGTATTATTGAAACTATGCAAATCAGGCACACGGAATGGTAACAGAGGGACGAAGAAATTGGTCTGACTAAGATCCAACTTTAAATAAAAATAAAAAATATTAAAATTTGTTCTAGTAAAACTAGCAGGTATATGTTGTGATGTTTAAAAATGCTGATTTCTAACCACCCATCGCTTTCGAGATCTTTCAAGGACACATCCATCAATGACTAAATAAATATGAGAATAACACCGATGCAACCAGCATGAACGTACTGATTGTGAATACACAGCCTGAACACGGTTTTCTTATATATTCAAATAATTTTTTGTTAAGGAGCTTGTAGGAACCGTAGGACGGACACTGGCGTTCCAGAATTTCTCCAAAACACTTTTCTGCCGTTGTCAAGTCACTGAAAAAAAAAGACAAAAAGGAATAAGTAATATTATATCTCAGGGCATTATCAGACAGCAACATATATTCTTGAAATAGTTATGAAATATAACAATATTCCTAAAAAATATGCAAGGAATATTTCATTTGTGAATTTTCTTCTTTGAACATTCTTGAAATATTATTGATTGAATATTCCATAGGGTATATTTTTAGAATATTCTTCGAGGCATATTTTCTTGGAATATTCTCTGTGGTACATTACTGGAATTTAAGGAATATTAAGTTGGTGGTGTCAAGGTTGGAGAAAACAGTATCGTTGAACTGTTTGAACCAGCACTTCATGTATTTTTTGAAGGTTAAATGAGTAGTAGAAAAAAAAATTAAAACAAGGGAATCCTCACATGTCATCTTTTGAGAACAGTGTATGGATTACCTACTTTCTGTTGGAAGAGGGGCAAATCAAGAATCAGCATCTCTCAGTACCTCACCAGTTCAGTGATCGTTAGTGCTGAATTTTACTGTTGAATAGTGAAACATTTTTCGAACTAGTCTTTTGAATTATTAGGAATTATATGCAAAACTATCTGAAGAAACATTTCGAAAAAATTGGAGGTTCTCATTTGAAAAAATTAACCTCTGTTACTATTTCAAGATGACCACGCAATGAATATAGTTCAAATAGTTCTGAAAAATTATTCATTTTTATTTCCCACAATAAAGCTAATTCAATGCCAATTTCAAATATTCAATACTCTGAAATTCCCATTCGTACAACGTGTTCATAATCTTGTATGAGAGTTTCAAAATGTTTATTATTGATAATTCACATTGAAATAGCTTTATTGCTAGGGAATCAATAGATTTGATTTTTTCTGAGAACTACATTTTTGCAATAAAAAATTATCTCGTTAGATCATGAAAGTTTTGGAAAAAATATAAATATTTCGAAAACAATAGGAAACAGAGAAAAAATCCTGAACTGGCCCACAGAAGAATTGATGGAATAATTCAAGATACACCAAATATACGGGGTGTTCCATTGTGAGGAGAGAGTTGTTGCCAATTTCCGGTGTGGCCAGAACTGAAAGTGAGCCCAGAAAATTCGACATGAGGTTGAATATAATTAAGCACTTTTTTCTAATTTTTTTGTCAGTGACTTCCCAAAATACGTCGTTTTACTGGTCCTCATCTACAATCACCCTGTTGGTAGGCATTTTTTAAAATATCAAATACTCTGATGTAGTAACCTAATTTTGTTCGTAAAACAATTGCTATATGCATCAATTCGGGTACTTCTGGAATCATCCTCGTACATTACATTTAATTGATGTTGGCCTTGAAAACGTTTACATGCTCGTATAACGAGTTACACCCTGTAGGTTCCCCAGAAAATGCGACGATTAGTTTAATGTGTTTTCAAGTGCGTTATTAAATTCGGCAGAATAACAAAATGTGAACAATATTCCCGAATATAGAAAGAGATATGAACATCTGAAAGAATAATTTTAATTCGAACGTCACAAAACAGTTACAAGATATCATGACTGACATCTTTGATAAATATTTGCTATCGGGAAGTGTATGTGGTATATACAGTATTTTATTATTTATTCGGTGTTAAATATAGGATCGGAGCTTGTTTGCTGCTGTTAGATGTAAAGTGTTCTGTTGATTCAGATCGAATGAAGCTATTAATATGACACATCATTTCTATGAACAACAGCTACTGAAAAAAATCTTTATCAAAATAACCTTCAGACTGCACTCCAGCTGACAGAGGAAACCGATATCTTCATATTTGTATCATTCGAAATACAGTGCTGGAAGGATATATTTATATTTCCTCACAGATAATTGAAATTCGTAAATGAAATTTGCATAAAAGTTTTCTATAGCTTGAAATTGAATAAATGAAGGTATGATTTCATCATTTTACATTTATCAGCAATATTTTCGAGTTTCATGTTAATCTAGGAAAATTTAATGCTCACCTGTTTTCTGAGCGTAGCAAAGAGAAAACAATGTATTTTTACTTCTTATCACGTACGGAAATTTTTAATTACCAAAATCGAAACACTATAAACGCCAATTCATTTTGAATCGCTCACAATCTGTCTCTTATTTTAATCATTATGGCTATATTGATTAAATTTTAAATGAATGCTCTTTCACGGACGCTTGCATATACAGGGTGTCCCGTAAATAATGGATAATCTTTCAATTGCGAATAGAAGACAGTCATACCGTTCAGAAAATATATTATAGTGTTATAGAAAGTCCTACGATTTTAGAGATATTTGGATTTTATGAATAAAATTTTTTTTTACCCTATTTCATTTTTTATGCCTCTACCACAAAAAACGAAATATTCTTATATTTTTTTGTAAAATATTCTTGACTAAATGTACCATCAGACTAGTATTGAAGCTAGAGAAAATTACCGTGGTACTGTGAGAAACAAATTATTTAATTTCGAATTCGTGTTTTGCTAGAGTTTTTTTACCAAAGTTTGAGCTTCTGTGGATTGAAAAAGTAGGGCGATCTGTATATATGCGAAATAGTATATCGCATGCTTCTTTTTTCTCGGCAAAAATGATATTCTGATGCAAATTTCTATATCTCTCTAATATATTTTCTGAACGGTCCAACTCTCCTCTATTCGCAGTTATCCATTATTTACGGGACACCCTGTAGAAAAGGGTGTTTTCAGGAATCAATCGATATGCTAGATGTTTTTGTTGTTCAATTTTTTGGCTCTACAGCTAAAGACGTTCCTGGGAACGAATGGACAACTTTCTGTCGATAGCACTACAATCGGTCTTAACAAAAACTCGAAAGTATCTCAATTTCAACAATAAATTAGGAATACTTCAAGTTGCACGGTATAACAACCAAATATATAACTGTCAAACTTTGAAAAGTAATGAGCAGAAGTTGAACGAAAAGCAATAAGAATAATTAAGTCAAACAGCCAAATCAAATAATACTCCAGTAAAGGAAGTAAAAACTGGCTGGACTAATTCGAGACCAATTGCAGATACTTGGAGTAACTTGAATTTTGTTGAGAAAGGTGTCCAGTATCAGAGTAAACAACTTTCGTTACTGGGAAAAAGCGCGGGGGGCGGGGGGGAGTGGAACTCATTGGGGGGGGGGGGTTAAAAAAATAAATGATGAAACCAATCGATAAATTATCATTTTTCAACATAAAAACAGTGATTGCAATTTTTCATAAAAATGCGCAACGAAGTGTGATTTTTGCAGAGAAAATTTAAAAGTTTTTAAAGTTTCTTTAAATTTACTGAAAATCTGTTAGTATTACAAAAAAAATTATATATGACTTATATGTAGTATTTTAGTTGAAAAATAAAGTGGTTTTTGTTTTATTTTTGTACGATTAATATTAAAGGAGATATGACATGGCAAAAATGGTTGCTTAACGAAAAATGAAGAAACCGGATCGTTCTGGCGTAAATATCTCGAAAAATATAACTTTTACAAAATAAATGATCTCCATCATTTTGCAAGATGACAAAATCGGGAAAATTTTGAGACCAACCAGAACCGTTCAAAATAAGAAGAAAAAAAGTTATGGGCAAAATAATTTTTAATGCCAATTTTTTAGCGCCATATGGGCTAAGGTGCTTGGAAAAGCAAATCCTCTGGTGAAAAGTCAGAACACTTCGTCCCAAATATGTCCAGCCATTTTTGGCCCTATCGGGTAATTATTGTTTATGTTTTGGCCTGCTAAAGTTGGGTAAAATCGTGTATTTTTCAAAACATTTTCAGTTTTTGGCCAGCAGCGTGAACATTATTTATTTTAAACAGCCAAATTTTTCAACATTTATTCCAGGATAGTTGTATTTCAATTTCTCGTTATGAGTTTCCATCTTTAAGCAAATTTGTCCGATTAGAATTGCCTATTTTATCTTTATAACGGTAAATGCTCTATTTTGTCGGGCGAAATAAAAAAAATTGGCCCATCCAATTCAAATGTTTCATATGACATGAAATTTCGGCGATAACCTTAGCTTTGAAATGGTTCCTGGTCCTGGTACATCTCGTTATCATTAGCCAAAAAAAAAGTTATGGCCAAAAAACCTTTTTTTTTCCATCAATCACATAAAATTTTTATATTTAATCCATTGGGACCCTCTATTTATAAGTTTTATGAACGTTTTTCTTGCAGTACTGTATGTTTAGATGATAAGCCAATTGAATTCTGCTGTCAAATTTCAAATCAAAATATTAAAAAAAGAAACCCTATAAAGGGTAGTTTTTACGGTTTACAGATTGTTTCAGAAATTTCTGACATTAAAATCGTAATCAGTGACCCAAAAAAACTCCCGGTACCTATTTTCACGAAATTTTATTTAATATTGGCCGAGATATTAAATATTTATTAAGTTTGGACCAAAAAAACAGTTTGGCTAAGTTTTACAGCGTTTTGGGGCTTTGCCCAGTAACCAAACTTGTTTACTTGGATACTTGACACCTTTTTTGACAAATTCCAAAAAAATTTAGGTTGATCTGAGTGGTCTCGAATTAGTCCTTCATTTTACTAAAAAATTTACTTCCTTTACTGGAGTCCAAACCAGAAAATTTAAATGGATTTCGGTTATAATAGAATTAGAACAGCGGTTCTCAACCTGTGGTACATGTACCACTGGTGGTACATATTATTATTGGCGGTGGTACACAAAAACAGACCCAAAACCAGTACCACAAAAAATAACACAAACAAAAAATTGAAACAGTATTTTCCTCGATGCTGTATATTAAGAACGTATACAGAAACAAACTTGATGTAGAACCTGATCTTCGGCTATATCTGGAGTAACACCGAACCAGATGTCAACAAGTTATGTGGAAATACTCAAGAACAACCTTCTCACTAATTAGTTTGTTAGTCTAACTTAGAACTACCTATGTATGAAATCTAAAAATATAAACTTAAAAATAATTTTTACTTTTGTTGAATTTTATTTTATCCATTGCTCAAAATTCCAGCATATGAATCATAGGTACTTAATCAGATTACCTAGCTAAATACGTATTTCAGTTAGGTGGTACCAAACATTATAAAAAGAATTTTGTGGTACATGACTCAAACAGGTTGAGAACCGCTGAATTAGAAGATTCAAATGATCAAAATAGTATATTATGCATCGATCATGTAATAACACTTAAAGTTGCACACTCTATTTTGTAAACACTAGATCAATAATGAGGAAATAGAAATATTATATTTATTATTGAACAAATAACAGTAATTACTCGTATTATGGGTATATAAGTGCATTATTATAATACGGGTGTAGATAAGTAATATTACGATAAAGGTAAAATGTTCTTTGAAATGGTAGAAATGCCTGGAAAACCATTTTTTTAGCTTCAAATTCTTGTAACATCTGTTCTTTCGGTGAATATATAAACTAGTTAAATCGAACGAAAATTTCAAATAATGAAAATAAAACAATATGAACAATCATTGAATTCAAGTCTCAAATTGATTACCTACCAATTGATAGTAATATGTGTAGAAAAAAAACTGCGTTTTTTCAACGGAAAGATCTAGCAAATTGCATGCCCTATTACGTGACCCATTTGTCGAGACCCAATTTATGTAATGGACGCTTTACGCTTCTGGAAATTGAAGACTCGGCAAGCCCCGGAACAATATATCAGGGCCGCGCCCACATTATCCTATTATTTATTGCATACGTAGTGCAATTCTATTGACGTCGCCGGAAAGTGGGAAGAACAACGCTTTTCCATCGACACAGTAGTTATCAATGTTCCGAAAGGTAGAATGATGATTACCAGTTTCCGAGCTCTCTAGACGGGCGATAGAAAATATGGATTTTTATTCGGAGAACAAACACTTCTTTTGGCTTGACAGTCTTTTCAAAAACGATCAGCGAGCAAGAGATATTCGACGGTTCCTCAGACTCACAACGGAAGTGTGGGGATCGTACTTTTCCGGTCAACTGCGATGAAACTGACGAAGTTGGAACGTGAAACAGAATGAAATTGTACCAGCGTTCAGAACGAGGTTGCTATATATACTGGTATTTACCGGGAGGGAGTAATATATTTTTTGGACCAATTTTTTGCCTTTGAAAACAAATCATAATCTGCAAAAAAACACGTACTGCTTTCGTTAAGTCCAATTATAATTCAGATGAAAGTCTGCCTGGCATTTGTAACACATAAAGAATCGCTCGAAGTAATGTTTCAATTCAAATTATACAGGCTGGCTGACTTACAACTTGCCAAAGAAATATAATGAAAACCAATTTTTCACGGTATATATTTCGAACGTAAGATTGACGACAATTAATGGGGTGAACTCTCTGGAAGTATACAGTGTGTTTCAACAAATACAAATTCTGGGTTTGACATGAAGTATCAATGGCGTATTTTTTTGCAGATTATGATTCTCTTCAGCTTCAAGTATTTTCCAGACAGATTGTAAAAAATTGGTTCCAAAAATATATCGCTGTCGCTCTGCCTGAAACAATAAGTTTCATCACATTGCCGACAGTTTTCAGGAAAGTTTTCTATGATTTTTTTAAATATCTAAAACGACATTTTTTCTTCAAACGTTTTGTGACGTTGACATTCTTCGATCTAATTCAAATCATTATTACCATGGTTACGACGTTCTACTTTCACAGTCGCTGTCAATAAAAACTTTTTCTGTCTATGCCATAGACCTTACAACCCTAAGAGAGAGAAGATTGCGGGATGAGCAAGATAGAAAACTCAAGTATAACCTCTAAGCGCATTCCTTATCCAATGTAGCAGAGAAAAACAGGCTATGAAGGACAGAGTAATTCAAGTATGAAATTGTCATTATGTCCTTCACAATATCTGTTAAATGTGCATCTCCTTTTTCTCTTTGATGTGTTCTGCATCGTGCTATGCGAAAAATTGTCAGAATGGCCATATTAGTTGTAATGTCTATGGTCTAGGCATTCAAAGTGACTGCTTCCGAGTTTGATTCAATACTCTCCAGATATGTGCATTCTCCACATTTAACAAAAAAAAGCTTGTAAAATGTAAGCTCCACACAAAGTGTCACTTTTTCTCCTAATGATACCATACGATTCTTTTGGACATACAAGTTCATTATTGTTTTTCTCTCTCCACATAACAAAGTACTTTATGCATGTGCGTGCATAAATGTCACTTTACAGACCACCTGGGCTCAAGGTACGAAGTTTTTGTATAGTTTTAGTTTGAATCAAGTATATTCCCTTAGGTTACTCACAAACCCCAGGGCCAGAGAGGCTCGTCTTTGTAATATCGTTGCCCTCAGGGCATAAACATCTACTTTATACCTTGGTACACAAAAAAACTATTATTAGTCATTATATCTGTCCCTGGTGTATGTAAACAAGTTTCTTATGACCTTTTGGTACATAAATTACTAATAAGACTTGTAAAATTGAAATTCAAAGAGCACTTACTCGCAAACTTCTTTTTTCTGGATGGTCCTGGAAGATGGTTTGAATATTCTCGAGAAACACGTTCCCACTTGATTCGTATTGTCGTTCAGTAAGGCGGTGCGACATTGGTTGGCTCTTGGATTAAAGAATTCTAAACGAAGAAAATTCAGAATTACAGTGTTAGACATTCCACTTTGTGTTACGTGTTGTATGCTTTTTGAGTGCAATCGATTCCAGTACGATTCTCATTAGCAATAGGTTTACAAAACCGTGACAAGTGTTTCGCTATACAATAGTCCAGTTTGTGGCTTACGTCTTTTTCATGAATAATATATACATAATATTATATTATTGAGGTCCACTCATGTATGATAAGTTAATTTACTTTTTGTAAATATCAGATATATAAATATGAAGTGAAATACCTTTAATTCGGTATCGGTTGGGTTAGTTTTTTACCGAATTTTCCAATGCTAAAAATAGCTAATGCAATACTTACTTCCGACGGATTCACATTAAGCTGTATATGAGTGCTACATTTATATACTCGCTAACTTGATGTCAAATTAGCGAGACATCATATATTTTTTCAAACAAAACTGAAATGAAAGATTCCCCCCCCCCCCAATTAATTATCGGATAATTAGAGGAATCTAATTGTCTAGTCAAAATTATGAAAAACTCAATAATAAAAAAGTTGTATTGCTAACTTGACGTCAAGTTAGCAATACATCATGTATTTTTTCAAAAAAAGGAGCGGAAACATTTTTCCCTCCGCAACTAATTAGCAAATAATTAGAGGAATCCAGTGGTCTAATCAAAATTATGAAAAACTCAATAATAAAAAAGTGGTATTGATAGCTTGACGTCAAGTTAGCGAGACATCATATATTTAAAAAAAAGGAGCGGAAAAGTTTTTTCTTCCGAAACTAATTAGCAATAAAATAGCACCAAATTATGGAATCATTAGTTTTCCATATTTCGAAAAGTGTCTCGCCATCTTGATAAACCTTAATGATGAGCTGTCATACATTTCAATTATATAAAAATGATAAAATCCTACCGGTTTTTTTGGTATTCCACAATACCTTTCCATCATACAAGGAATATCTTCTGAATTTCCCATGTTTCAAAAAAGTGTCGGACTCAAAATGATCGATTCAAGCAATGTTTCAGATACGTGTTTTATGTATTCATATGCAGTTATGTTATATCGGGAAAGTTTCACATGAAACATTGCCTGTGAAACGTTTCATACTTAGGTCATTTCTGGTTTCTGCCAGATGAAACGTTTCAAATGGAAAATGATCGGTCTCAGAAGTATTTCAGACACATATTTTGGTTTACTGGGGTTGTTTTGACATCTGCTGCAATTCAAATAATCAGAAGAAAAAATATCTTACCCGTAGTATGTTCCCCGTTGTGGTGGCACAAGAAATGCAGAAACTCCTTGAAGCTGTCGCGCATGAACTCCGACAAGTACTTCTCTTCGTTCGGTAGACAAGGCTTGACGTCTTGCGCGAGCTCAGCCACCCTTTTCTCCAATTTACTCCTTTCGCTGTCGCAAAAAGTCTTTCTCCTGTCGGGCAGGAACATGAAGGCGTATTGCAGGAAGTTTTTGAACTCGACGGCGTCCGTGTAGAGTTTGTCGAAGGCGGCGGTGCCGTGCGTCTGGTTCTGGCATTTGAAGAAGAAGTAATCGGACAACTTCTGGCTCGGCGTAGGAGCGGCGGGCTGGTTCTGGGCGAAGGCGACAGCTTGAATGAGAAAGTCAGTCAATACGACTGGGCCCAAGCGCCAGAGCAAAAAAATAGGTTCATATTGCAATGTTCTACAGAACCGATATTTTTTTTCGAATATGTTCAGGGGTGTCCCCTGAATGTAAATCCAAGTTGGCGAGACGGGGGAGTACCCACGTCAGACGCCATCTTGAAAAACACCGCACATCGTACGACAAAAATAGTAGACATCATTTTTTTAGATAATAAAGTTTACCTTCTTTTTCATTTGAAACTATTTTTTAGTAACGCATAGGTTTTTGATTATATTGCTCCAAACTTATTACAATATGGTTATTGCTGAGTATATAGTTAACGGTTCATGATACATTAAAAATGGTGGTGACCAAATTTGTATAGCAAGAAATTTCCCATAAATTTCATTCGAAACTTTTTCCCGTAGCATTCATATTTTAGGATCTATAACGCTGTAATGACCAGTGAACGCAAAATATCCACGAGATTATAATCCTGCATATCCAATCAGGCGCCCATTTGAGTTCCTAGTATATATTTCGAATTATTCGAAATTTTCCCCATCTTAACATTCCAACAATGAATCCTAACGGTTTTTGTCCCCTCTATTGAAAAAGAAATTATTAATATTACAATATATTTTAATATACTACATAAAATATAAATATTCAATCATAACAATAATTAAAAATAATAATAATAACAATTCTTAAGGTGTAGCGTGTGAACTATTATTTTTTGCTACATAGACAATCTTTTATGATGATACCGTTTTACCCTTGCAAGTAACAATAGAGATCGATAAATTATTAGTTGTCCTCCACACTATTTATAATTTTAATTGATTCGCTACACAGCTATATTGACATTTTTGTGAACACTTTATGCCATTTTATGCGTTTTGAAATGTTTTTCGTATACAACGAGCAATACTGCCACTCATAATGTACGAGGTGCAAGTTTTACCAAGCTGCAGCTCTTAAACTATAAATGTTACGGGACGAATGTTTCAAATAAAATTCATAGGAAATTTAATGCTCTACAAATTCAGTTAGCACCATTTTTAATGTATCATGAACCGTTAGCTCTATATGTAGCAATAACCGCATAGTAAAAAGTTTGGAGCGCTATAATTTAAAACCTATGAGTTATAAAAAAAAATGCAATTGAAAAAGACGGCAAACATCATCATCTATAAAAATCTTTTCTATTATTTTGTCGTACGATGGGCAGTTCGCGAGATATTCGATAAAGTGTTTTTCAATATGGCGGCTGAATTATTTTAGCTTGTATATTTTTCTAAACCATTCGGTAGTATATATTTACTATTCAACGATTTAGCACATATAGGCCATATCTATTTGAAATGTAGAGTAGGAGCCATTTTCCTCGAATTCAATATGGCAGAGCATGATGTCATTTTTGTCACTTTTGTCAAAGAACTAGGTGGGAAAACACGAAATATCTTGAGTTTTCGCCGCAAATTTCGAGAGTTAAAATTCTTGACCAGTTCGCACATATTTCTAATATTTCTGATATGTTGTTGAATTTCAGCTTACTTTCAGAAATAATATAATAATGATTTAATAATGAATTATGGAATGAAACAGTTAAAAAACTGAACAGATGAATTGAACGCATTTTTTCAAAAACATGTATACTTCAAGGTTCAAATCGATCTTACTACTCATCAAGTTTTTGAAGAAAACCGACGTTGAAAATGGATTCTAAAAACCAAGGCCCTTTGCGAAATTTGCCAGGGAAGTAGTTAGATTTTGTTACTCCACATCTTTTTAGACACCAGGTCTCAAGAAAAATCGATGAACAGTATCAACAAATTCCAAAATTGAATGAAAACACGAATTTATAAAAATTTATTCTGTCAAAGATGGTGGTTTTGTTCTGGTACGTTTGGTTCTGGCTTCAACTTCCTGTTGAGAATGTTGATGGCGGGTTAGTTTCGGGCAAAGACGAAAGCTTGAATGAAAAATATCAGTCGTCAGCATGACCACATATTTGATTGTTTACTGCTTGCCCAACAGAACATATGACTGGAAAGATAGGTATTCGGTATAATTCCGATAAAACCAAAGTCATCAGTGGTTTCATTTTCATATTAAACTGATAAATCGGTATTGTCATGGCCATTATTCTTATAGCAAACTTCATTTTAATCGCTATATGAATAAAAACCAATACAGGACATTTTGTGTATCTGCACGGTAGTATTAGACACATATTAACTTGTTAGGACATAACTTTTTCTACGATCATACTATAATAATACACTTTGGTATATACCCATAATCTGTTTAATAATATGAAACGGATTGATAATCTGTATCATAATGAAAAATCTATTGAGACTAGCAATAATGAAATATTTATATTCCGTCCACTTCCAGATCAGTGGGACCCATAAAACATAAATATATTTATAGTTCTTTATCATTTATCGGGTGTAGGAAAAATTGCGTATGCAACTCTCATGTTATGGTTATTTCATGATCGTTGCATACTATACTATTCTTCAATGGCACCATTATACATCTTATATTATTCAAAAAGAATATTATACTGGGTGTTCCAGTCGAAATTAAAAAGTTGGTGTGATATACCGTGAAATTGAAAATGCTACAAAAACAAATTTTAAACCAATCAATTCCAATATATATTCCATATGAACCACGTAATATTTCAGATTGGTGTAGATAAAGAAAATGAACCTTTTCAAGACAGTTATGACGAATAGTTATCAAAGTATATTGTATCTTGGTTGGATTGAAAAAATACAAGTTTCATCGGATCATCATCAAAATCTCATCGTTTCTATGAATTGCAATGCTTCAATGAGTCACAATTGTTTACGTTATATACAGTTCGGTTATCACAAGAGTCAGCTGAAACACAGATGGATATTTATTCTTGGAAAACTTTCTGTTGAATGCGGAAAAGTTGACGTCACGCGACGTCAATGTGAAATCTAGTTACGTTTTCATCGATTAGGAACAGAATGGGGCCTGGTATACTTTGTTCATCCATCCTTTGCCGTTACGTCACAATCGGTGACGTATTCTGCTGTTTTACGTTTGTCTTATATTAGTTGAATGTCATTTTACACTCAACCTCAAAATTATTATTAGTATGTACCTACCTGCAGAATACATCGCATACACTCGTCTTCTTATTGCATGTTGATGTATGATATAAATCAATAATGATCCTCGACCAGAAACATGTCCGACATAAACTTTTATTTTGTAGTCTTTATCTGTTTCCATTCCACTAGTAGCTAGTTTTTCAACAGTTCTAATAGATATTTCTAGAGCATCAGCAACACGCTATAGAATTCAATAAAATCAAATCAATAAAAACTTACATTTTGCATAACATAGGTAGATACATACGTTATAGACTGCATTTAACGGTAAAAGCGGCACTCCAGCATCTCTTTCTCTTGAAAAGTAGTCAATCAACTTCAAAATTAAGCTTTGCTTTTTCTCATTACACCGGAAAGGCATTTTGACAATGAAAAATTAACTGAAAAAGGCGAAAATGACCAAAAATACTGAACAAATCAAACTATGACAACTGAACTGTCAAAAATGACAAATAAAATTCACATCGACATTAAATAATGAGACATACGTTAATGACGTCATAATTCCGTCTCATCCATTTCATGAATGAGAGATAAAGTTGGACAACGTATGACGTAACGGCAAAGGATGGTTGAACAAAGTATAGTGCAAGCGCTGCGAAACATTCCGTATGAAAAAACCGATGACCTCATTCTGATTGATGATTTGAGTTGAGGAAGACTTGATGAATAATATTTTGGAGGTTGCCGGACGGAATTATGGTCCAGTTTTTTTTTTCGGCC